>JBCAUI010164533.1:0-17608 GCA_038406195.1 Haplosyllis anthogorgicola
TTTGGCGCGGGATTTTTTATCGATATAAGCGGGATATCGAAATAAGCGATATCGATATATCCGGGGACGAGTGTAGTCAAATCTTGCATAACAAGCCACTGCTTCGTTCAACGACCTAACATTTATGGTCAACTTTGGCATTTTCCCGTTATATATTTCATGTTAATTCTAGCACAAAGCTATTGAACCTTTAAAAACATACTAAAATAATATTTTTATTTATTTATTTATTACTTATGCTTATTTACGCTTATCCTCCCCACTGACACCAAGGATAACGTTTTGGTCATTTGCAGAGATGCTAACCTGTGAGGATCCCAAGGAGTGAGATTTTAGTTTTCCAAATGTCAGATGCCTGAGAATTTCCAAAGTGAGAGATTTAGCGTGAAGTTTTTCCACTTTTTCTTTTTACTAGTTTCTTTTCATTCAAGTCATTTTCTCCGATTTGATTGATCTACATCAGTGGCAGATTCAGGATTTGGTCAAGAGGGTGGGGCCGAACTCGTCAAATGCTAATATTTGCCGACAGAGCGAAGCGAAGTCGTGCCAGCATAGTGAGCCGCTTTAGACATTGGCCTGGGGCCTGCCATAGTGCCTCAGAAGCCCTAGAGATTTTCATGAACATTTATGCATTCTCCTGGGTTTCTGGCTACCCTTTTTATGCCTAACCTTCATGAATTTTGTGCAGAATTTTTGGCACTTCTGACACTTTGCACAATTAAAAGTTTTCTTTTATAGCTTGACTGTTTTAAACTTTTATGAATTTACATGATTGAATTCATGTACATTTATGAGTTCTGAGTACAATATTATGTAAACATGTTGATACAGCAGCGGGGGAAGATGTAGAGTTAGCTCTACTCATGTACAGAACGACACCTGTGAACCACAGTCTACCATCACCAGCAGAGTTACTGAACTCTAGGAGATATCGTGCAACTCTACCTATGAGACTCACACAGTCTACAAAACAAAGACAGCACAAACAAACCATGGTTGAGTTCAAATGAAAAAAAGAAGCTCACAACAAATCTGCCAGAGACTTTCCAAGTCTGAGCACTCAAGAAGCAGTCTATGTACAGCTGGACCCCAACAAGAACATTTGAACTCCTGCCACAGTCTTACAAACTGCTGGAGTCTCAGGCAGATTGTATGTAGTACGCACGGACCAGGGAGGTGAATACATATGAAACAGGAGGTTCATCAAGCCGAGGTACACAGAGACTGCACCTGAAGTCTCATGACAGACTGACAGGGTGACACCAAGACCATCCAGGTCTACCCACAAACCAGAGAGACTGATCGAGTCCATGTGAACAACAACCATCAAAAGAACTCTCAAATACAATCAAACTCTATTCATAGTCTATATTGTAGCTTAAAACTTTAATTTATTTCCTTCAACTTGTTATGTAGTTTAGTGCCAAGGATAGTGAATGAACTTTGTTCAGAAAGGAGGGAGATGTTAAAGGACTTGAGACTTTGGTTAGAGTTACCACCAGAGTTACCACTGGGAGTGCTGCAGTCTAGAGACTGCAGTTAGAGTTAATACCAGGGGTACCACAGGCTTCCTGCATTTGCCTGCACCTGCAAGTCAAGTGACAGTCTACAGAATATCCTATTGGTTAATTAGAGTTATGCATTAGCATCATTAGTAGCCATCTTTATTTATTCAGTTCAACTTGCACCTTTCATGAGACTGCATGTATTTTGTACCAGAGTTAATAAATCATATCCGAAGTCTGGAAACTCTCGTTCTAGTCCTTTTACATCACCGACTTGGATTCTTATCTTGCATAATCTATTCGATTGTTCACCTGCTTTCCGTATGTCTATTAATTACGTATTAAAACACGTGAGTTATTCCTTTCAGCACTTTAGAGAGATTGAGCTAAGTAATGATGAATACGCTGTAGGGTGGAAGCTTTAGATAAACCTGCATTAATCTAGTCGCATGTCCACTTCAATCAAGTTCGTTACCTCAGTAATAATCTAATTAGTTGATAGAAATTAAATGTTGTAGAAGCTGCATAGAACTGCGGAGGTGTTAACGGTATATGTAGGGACGGGAGGGACGGTAAAAACAGAAGGGACGGAGACCGATGTTAGGACAAAGTGGCTGGCCACCTCACCGACGATTACTGCATCGCTACTTGTACTCAGCTGGACTGAGCAGCCACTCTTTAATCTTGGGAAAAACAAAAGGTACAGTTTTTCCATGTATTTAATTCATAGTTACGCAATGACAATGCGAAGGCGATGGCATGCCTGTGATGTTTTAGTGTTATTTATTTGATAAAAAAGGAAGTAATTTTTACCTACTTTTTTCAGTTTATTTAGATCTACACCTACACGCATGGTTATGTGCCGTTGAGAATAAGAATCTGTGTTTATTTGGTCGAGTTATTGACGGTTAATAAATGTAAATATCAACCTAATACATTGCAATTTTTGGTTAATTATGCCTGACATACATTGAATTGGTAATAGTAGAATGATTGCTCCCAGATGTGTTCTTATGTACACAATAAGCTCACAAAATTAAAGAAATAAACGATAGAAACATTGCGATAAAATTAAATGGCTTGTTTGTGGTATGTATTTTGTCTGCAATGCAGGACATTTTAGCGTCACTAATTTTAGAACAAAGAAATTCGCGTTGTGCTGTTGTTGGAGTCAGAGACGCAACATGAAATTTTGCTATTGAAAAAAATCATCTGCATTTCAAGAGGTGTCTTCCCTTTTTCTTAGTTCCACTTTCAATTAAAATAAAGTACCCATTATTTATGTTGCATATATTTCAAGCCAAGGTTTACACTTATCGCCCATTAAAATAAAGGATTAGCGGCAAGGATACTTTGCCAATCACGAAAGTGGACGTAGTCTTTAGGAGCCCCCTAGGTATGCAGATTTGCTCAAATATAGATCGGCTAAAAAGTCATTACATACTGAACTTACAGTCGGCGATAACCTATTTGAAAGGTGAAATTTCAGAATACGAACTGTTATGAATTTTCAATTTAATTTTGCGAGTTAGATTACAGTTATAGTTTGGACAGAAAATAAAAACATTACACAGAATTCGTACCAATTGTGTACATTAGGACATAAATGGGAGCTCCCACAAGGTACCGTGTTAAAGGTCTGATACGAATTCCGTGTACTGTTATTAAAACATTGTTGTAGAAAATTGTTTCTGAAAATTTCATGCGCAAATCTCAGTTTAACTTGCAGACACAATTCGTTGTATTTTGCACTATTTAGAAACACATATTTTCCCATGACATTGGATTTTTAGTGTTAGCTCAGAAATTTAGTACAGGAAATTCATACAAAAGTAATAGTGGATGGTATGAATTGTTAAAAAATTCGGATAATATTTTGATTGAGGCAAAATCGTTAAAGAATTATTATAATACACATATAAAAGACAGGAGTCGTTGTGGTTCTTAATTTTAAATGCTCTTAATTACTTCTTAGAAGTTCCAACTGTAATAGTGTCACTTGACTTCTTCTTCCTGTAAGGCTTAATCCTTGTGAAGACGCTTATAAACAGTACGATAGTTATGCAGAACTTATTGACGACCCCATTAGATAATTAATAGATCATAGGCACAAGAGGCATAATCTTCCACTGTTGTCGTAAGTAAAGTATATACATTGACGTCGTCACATGTTAATTTCCCAAGTCGCGTCACGTCGGGCATTATATTTGGACTATTTTATTTGTATTATTTTTTTTTTGTATCAAACTTTTTTATTTTGTGACTATTTTGTTAGATTTTTTGAGTACTTTCGTTACATAAGCCTTGTGTTGTTCTGCTTGTTGTTTATTTTTGAATGAAGAAATAGTCCGTTAATAGGCTTGTCTCAGCTAAAACAAAATATTTTTGTTCACCATGTTTATTTACGTTTTTGGATGAATCAAACAGCAAATATAGTGGTGTTAGGGTATGAAGTATACAATTATTCCTATGGCAAAAATCTCCTTTTAGATGGCTTATCACCCTAATCGGAAGTATATAAAACAAAAATCGAAACATTGCACAAAGTAGTGGCTGAATTGATTGGAAATGATACAATTCATACGCCTAACCCAAAAGTTTTGATCTATTTAGTTGAGATTAGACTGATGAAAACTGAATGGCTATTCCTGTCCACTGCACATGTCATTGTATGATGTAGTCCATTGATATGTAATAATGTGTACATCCATGATTACTTTTTCTTGCAAACAAATAATTTCCCTCATGATTTTTCAAATTAAGCTTTTATTGCCTCCACGTTTTTATTCATATTTAATAGTGGTTGGTATGCCTTGGTAAATTTCATATGTTCATAAGGGTCACATTCTTCAATGAAATAAATTATATTTGCATTTACTCTCGGACAATATCAATGATTGTTTCCGGCCAATAAAAACTGACAGTGTCTAGAATGAAATATTTCTGGACATATATTAAGAGTTTCTCAGACCTGTATCAATCAGACTGATCTTAAAGAGATCTCCGTTCATTAAACCTTTCATCCTCTGATGCAGATATTATGTGTACAGAAGTTTCTATCTCACCCAAATCATTGCTGCTCCTACTGCTATGCATTCATCTGTCTCACTGCGTTCCTGTCGATGATCTGCCTCTCTCTGCCGCCGGACAAGCCATACTGCAGAATGCGGAGAGATCTGAGGATGTGACTCCAAGCGTTACCACAGGTACGTTAATTAAACTTAGTAAAAAACCTGAGTGTTGCTAGGGTCTGTTTCAGTATTTAACTCTTAGTTTGGACACAAATGTACTGTTCCCTGATACAGCAAAATGAAATTCAACAATTTGGTTTGGATTGTGTTTTTATTGCGTTTTTATTAATACTGGATAAACTTTAGTTTAAGGAAACTATATTACTAGTTGGAAATCTGTTATTCATCAGTACACAGAAATAGTATCATTTTGGAAACAAAGAGAAGAAAGGAGAGAACGAAAGAATTTCACACTGTACTTTTGACGCGCTAAATTTCTGATACGAATTCCGTTTACTGGTGCTACGAAAAAAAAGAACCAAAATTAGATTGGGGATGATTTGTATACGATGTTCAATGCAGGCATCTCGAGGGTCACATTGTTGAGTAGATACCTGCAATAAAGTGACAGCGCAAGCACTGTTTGTTGAGAAAAAAAAAGATCCATGAAAGAATAATGTTGTAGAATTCCAGGAGAGTTCTAAATTCCATTTCCTTTTCCTTGTAACTCGATTGGACCTCTGAGAAACAAAGAAGGCTCTTATGCGACGATACTGGAGGTGGAACAATTAAATGACTTCGTGTTGTGATGTTATTTGTAAGTCATTTTAAGGTTTTGAGTCTTTATTGTGTTTTAAGGTATTACATAGAGTGAATCAAATTGACAACATACATTTTGTCATGAGAGCATTCTCTGTTCGACAAAGCGAATGTTTACAAGAACAGCGATTTGAGCATTCATCGTAGTTACCGAGTGCAATAAATCAGTGCAAATGTAAATATCTGCAAGAGCACAGGATATTTTCTTGATAAAAGTTTTGACATAAACAATTTTTTGCGCAATTCACTTCTACCTAGTATATTATATCTGCAAGAGCAGTGGATGTTTTACTGATAATTTTTTGACACAAACAATTGTTTTGCATAATTTACTTAAATTAGTATCTTATATCAAAGAAAACTATCAAGTTTAACAAAATTGTCATGGCATGCGTGGTATGGCTCATTGTATGGTATCCCCAAATTGGTAATGATAAATGTCAAGAAGTGAAACTGAAAGACTCCAGTGTGATTAAAAAGGACACACCGGGGAGTTAGGAGTAAACTTAAAGAGGTTGCAACATAGGTCCAACTGCAGAAACGCGTGACTTTTGAATCCGTTCCTATCGTCAACAAAAGACAGAAATGTATATTAGCATTTTGGAGCAACGCTTTGCTCTTTAACATTAAGGAAATGGTATGTTACAGGCCAGGAGGAAGATATCTGTGTCTTTTCCACCGATTCATCAGATTTCAAAAGAGGAGCTTGCTTAAATGTAAAAATGTAGGTTCTATTGTTTTCCAAAATCTAGGACTCTCACAGCTATACCATTCCTAAGTGTGAGTTTTGTCTCTCAGGGGAGTTTACAGTTAATTTCTCACCAGGTCATCACGTAAACTGACTAGACAATGGCCATTTTATTCAGTACACAGAAATCGTATCATTTTGGAAACGAAGAGAACAAAGGAGACAAGGAAAGAATTTCACGCTGTGCTTTTCATGTGCTATTGTTAAACTTCTGATACGGAGTCCGTGTACTGATATCTCATAGAAACTGTAGGGACACTTGGAAATTGAGATGAACATCGTTGACACCAGAAAATTACAAAACAGCAACAGTAAATAAAATTACGTGTCACTATCATTAGTAGGTGAGCATCTGGACAATGGTGCGGAGATTACATTTCCCTTTTAATCACGTTTAACTCAGTAATGAGAAAAGAAGAATTATTATGGCTTCAAGGTCGCACGTTATAGGTATAGGGAACGAAAATGTATTGTCTAATTACACATTAGAGACATTAGACATTAACACATCTCAACCGCGTCCCAATAAATTAATTAAAATAGATCGTATCATTTTCAGGCGAGATTTTCTACAAGGAAACAGATTTTGTGATTGAGTTTAAATTCTGGATGATTTAATTAATCTCCCTGTTATGCAAGACATCACGAATCGTATCCTTTGTCGGACACTTCTCTTTGACGTTGCAAAATGTGTTTCTCACTCTATGGGGATTTCGCGCTAGAAGATGGCTCCCTTTTTGTGTTCCATAGGCCATAAATGGGGATTCTCGATATTGCTACAGATATTTGGACCGCGCTTCTTCAAAAACAAATACATTGGGTGTTCTCTATTGATCTTAGGACATTATTTAAAGACAAAACTGTCAGCCTCTCTTGCACACGAACATTATAAAAATTCCGTTCCATTCTGTTTTTAATTGCAGGATGTAATAAGTTTACGACACACCAGCACTCGTTGACAGTTCAGGGGGAAGTATTTTTGAAGTCGGGCAATGGCATTTTACCAGAACAGTGTAAAGCAGCGTGTACAGCCGCCACGGATTTCTACTGTACCGCGGCGGTGACGCGATCGCACGGAGCCTGCTACCTCACCGGCTACAAACCGAAGGGACACTTTATGGGCACTCACTTCTACAGAGTGTGCAAAGGGAGTAAGTTAAACGATTTCATAGTTATATTTCAGTTCATGTGCACATAAATGTATGTATTTTTATATCTGAACTAATCCGGTACCAGCTCCCGAAATTTCTTTCAATTCAGGAACATTTAAAAAACAGTGAAATTCTCGAGAAATTTGTATTACAAGTTTAAAACATGCTCATGGACCCAATACAGATTGGGAAATTGTTGCATTGCAAATTATTTGTGAAACTATGTGTCAGTCCGTGAAAGTCTCATTGGAACTGTAACACGGTGCCTTATGGGAACTCCCTTATGAACCCTAAAATACACAGTTAATAGGAATTGCTTGTAATCAATTGCATACAAATTTAATAATGGACAGGATTGCATTGATGTCCAAGGCGCCAGTAGACATTTTCGAGTCTACTGCATGAGTCTACATTTATGTTATCATTAAACACCCTAGAAAAAGTGCATTAACATGGGAACCAACGATAACAACAGAATCTCATGCCGTGCATTTGTTGTGCATAAGATAACAATTTATTTCCTGTGAACGCTAATATCTGTCAGTTAGGCTGCACCTTTCTATAATATATTTTTGAACATACGAGTATTTAAATTTATCCATTTACAGGCATAGAATGTTTCGTCCCACTCAGAGGATACACCGTTGGTGGTAGCAGGGAAATAGATATACCAGAAGAGTATCAGTGGTCTCCCAGAGCCAAAGAGGTGGGTTGCTTAGTAGAGGCAAAATCAAAATATTTTGTTTTTGATATGCCAAAATTTATCAAGATATGAATAATGTGTGATGGTGCCGTGGTCCGCGAAATTAACAATTGGAACATTACTATGCCATCACACCACTTTAAAAGGCTAACCATTGTGACAAAAGGACCACACCCTCACCCACACTCGACCCTCGGTTCTCACTATTGCAGGAGAGTGTTTCAACCGTACTTCATCATTGCTGTTATGTTTGCCGGAGAGCATCAATTGTTCGTATGCTCCAATTCTGTTAGTACTGTATTACCTTTTGGGTTGCGGTTGAGTCACTAGATGACATAAAACCCTGGAGCAGGGCATTGAAGAGGGACTGTTCTCCTTTCAAAGACACCGCTATTACAGCGACCACGACTCCCGGATGCCCCTGTCCGCAGAGAGCTTACCTCGGCGTCCGCCCGTATTTATCACACGTGACATACATATGTTGACATAAAAAAATATGAAAAAAAGACTCATCTTTCATCGACTGTGAACCTCATCAGATCAATAAAGTTGTATTATTTTGAGAGAGTTTAGAAAAATACCAAAAATTCACGTTATTCTAATGACACACTTAAAAAGCACAACATGAAATCCTATTGTTTCAAAATTGAAATGGGAGTTTCTTGTTCCTTTCACTTTGTGAATATATTTCAGGTATTCTGCATGGCCTACTGTGACAATCAAGACGCGTGTGTTGGATTTGACATCATAGATAGAAGCACACAATGCCTCCTAACACACCTGACCGTTTTGCCAACTTATGCCTTTGACACATATCTGAGGAGATGTTAAATATAAAATTCAATTTTTGTCAAAATGGCTTAAACAATCTAGATTGTGATTCAATTGCTCAAATTTTATAACGCTCTCGAGTTTAACAGCCTTAAAAAATAAAATAAAACGCCTTTAAAAAGTAATACACATGTGGTCTTTGTATCAGGAATGTGTTTAAGTAAACTTCTTTGAAAGTTTTTGAATTTTTGGTTAAAATTTATTATTTGACTTGTTCAAAGGTATAGTTTCATTTAATAAAAGATGCAACGATCATAAGTACATTTTGGTTTTTTTTACAACTGAGTTTGCTGAATTGAATGCAATACTCTTGTCGAAATGCAACTGGAATTGTCTTTGTTTATACAAAAAACCCTAGTAAAGCCTTCTCTTCAGTCTTGTAGCTCGTGCATTCGTAAGTGGAAGTGTGTGGTTGAGAATAGGCCCTATCTCCATCCCACTTATGCAATAGGACTCGTTCATTGGACCTAATTCTGGCACAGTGTGGTACAGCCTATTTTCAAATAGGTCTGATCCCATCCCAATTGAACCCATTTTCAAGTAGATCTGAACCCAATCGAACCTAAGTGCAATCACACTTGCCCAAAGCACGAATTGAATCTATTTTCCTTGCTACACACTTCAACAGTACACGGAATTTGTATCAGTTTCGAAACGTCCAGAACAAAAGAGAGGACATAAGAATTTCACGCTGTGCTTTTCATGCGCAATTGTTCCCAAACTGATACAAATTCCGTGTACTGAAATGGGTTGTTCTTTGCAGTTCGGTGGATGTCAGGCATCAAGTTAGTCAACAAACAATGTGACACAGGGGCTCAATATTTACAGGAACTCGGGGATTAAACATTAGACAAAATTTTGTCTTTTTGAATTGTAAATTTATGGATTTCCGAAATAAACTTATCTTAATATCATGTAATCATGTGTCCTTCGTGACATTGTCTGGGGAAGGTTCCGTACCTTATAAACATGCTATTCTGTAGTTGTGATTTATTCTGATTATCCTGAGTGCTAAGTACAGGGTCACATAACCTCTTGGAATTAGAATTGCATTTATTAACATATTACATTCAAACAAACTGTTTTCTGTTTCCTTACAAACAACATCAGGTAGCTTATTGATATGTTTCATTGCAGGAAATTTGCGCAATATAAACTTGTCTTGTTCTTGTCATTCGCATAAGGTCTAGTCGGAAACATGCTGTGAAAATGACCAGCCAACTACAGACCTCGTATTTGCTCAGTACACGGAATTTGAATCAGAAGTTTAACAATAGCGCATCAAAAGCACAGCGTGAAATTCTTTCGTTCTCTCTTTTGTTCTCTTCGTTTCAAAATGATATGATTTCTGTGTACTGCTATGCTTTAAATTACAATGTGAATTTCCTGTACTGATTCATTTTGGGTCAAATACAAATACAACGCAAAATGAGTAAAGCACGAATACGAACACGTCACATTGCAATTCAAATTGTTTGTTAGGAAATTTGCCATTTTTGCTATTACACGTGAAGTGTGTAATAATATGTTGGACTTCCCGTATTAAACTTATGGATAAAAGTTCATCAGTAAAAAAGATTGGTGAGGGCAGCACCTGACGGGCCTTAAATCCACTGTGCATTTGTATTCTGATGAGTAGGCTTGTCCCGACGAAAACAAAACGCTTCTGGTCACTTCATTTACCTTGTTCAATGAAATAGGAATTCACTGAAAAGGATCAATTTGTGCACAACTTGTCTGAATGTTTCATGTTGTTCTTCATCTCATGGGTAGATAATGTAAGTAAAATAGTATAAATCATACCTCAGTGTTACATAAGAATCTCGATCTTACAGTTGCTCGGAAAATATGTAACTAGGAATTAAATGAATGTGAATTGATGGAAATGTTGAAGTTACCGCGAGAAACCGAAACGTCTCTTATTTTGAGCCAACGGAAGTGTATTCTGATGTACATAGAAGTCGGCAATTAACCTCACACGAGAATATAATGATCAGAAATCGAACATAAACACATTAGGGGGAGATAAAGGTAATTTTTTGTTAATAAATCAGAACATTAATCAGATGAACTTGCGAATGCTCGTTAACGAAGAACACAAACATAGTCCGACAAAGCATTAAGAAGTTTTAACTGTCTATATCAAGTGGACATTAAGAATCATTACGATTTCTATGATGGCCACAGTCTCACTAACCATCACGTGACCTCCTATCACAGAGGCAGCGTAGTACGAACAATACATTGCAAAATCCATCAGAATATCAACAATGCTGCAGAATTTTCCGTCTTACTGCATGTTTTTGAGTTGTATAAAATAAAGAGTTCACTGTAGAATTATACTTAATGTAATGAATTAAAGAACATTCCCACCCATTAATTTTGGTTTTCTTTATTGCACTTTTTTTTCGAAATGGAACGTGAAATAAGAGTTTGAATTTTACTTGTCCACTGAATAGATGATATCACACTGCCGAGGTGGAATTTTCTCAATTCACTCTAAATTTCGTAACGTTTAACAGCTAAAGATTTTCAAACTGCCCAAAAAGACACAACATAAACTAATGTATTTTAGGCTTCTTTCACTCCACCTCACACTACATTGAAATCAATGCAGATCTTGAAACAATCGCTTACTCTTGCTTGCGAGCAGTGATGCTAAGGGTCATGTCTGGTGCTATACCTACCTTTTTCACAAAAAATAAGTGTACATGTAAAAACGTTTAAACAGCAGGCTTGCCTTCCAGATATCTCTCATTCTATCCAAGAAGGGCAGGCAGTGGTGGGCTCGAACACAGGCAGTTCGAGGATGCATGCACTTCAAACGAGTATGCTACCACTCAGCCACACTAAGAGAGATATTATGAAATAAAATGGAAAGGGGATTGAAGCGTAGAGTTCCCACCACGTTACTATGTTACATGCATTGGCGATCCTCCACTCATACAACTTGATTTATTTTCCTGCGATTTTTGGTCCCCCTCTTTGTAAATTGGTCATCCTTAATTTTATGTCCCATCTAAATGGAATAGTCGACTATGAGTAGTGGACATTGAGAATTTAATTAAATTATTTACTAAAACAGAAATGACACTTTGTTGGGACTAAATGACTACTTTATTTTAATGGTGCCTCATCAAGAAAACAAAGATTTTTTTATTAAAATATCAAAATGTATAAAAAGTCCGGACGACTTTCGAATCTTTATCCAGTCGATAAGAGGAAGATCTAGGTTCAGAAAACGAATCTTCAGGAAATTGACTACATCTTCAAGCAAGTATGTTTTTTAAATTAATTATTGTTTCTTTGCGTACTTAGGTAGAACTACAATTTTATTATTCATAAATAAAAACATTCTGATGTAGGGTTGTTTTTGTATTTCAGAATGAAGTCCGCCATGACGATCTGCGCTGATTCTAGTATCCAGTATTGAGAAAATGTATTTATTTGCTGCATTTTCGCAAATTTATCAACCCTGACATGATGGCGTGACTTAGTTTAACAATCCCATCAACATGGAACGATAGAATTTTCACGCTTTGGTTTGTGTGTGTACGTCAATATTTTAACTGATGACTGTTATGATGACACTCATGTGTTAATAAATTAGCTAATATTCTAGCGTTTAAATTCAACAATTGAAGTTCTCGAATAAAAATCAAAAAGGTAATAAGCGATACATTTTGGATGCAGGTTGTAGCTAGGCCATGTAAAGAAAAGAATGTAACACAGAAAACAAGTGAATCTGGTGTTAAGACGCCAAGGCCGCAGACCTATCGTCCGGATAGATCTAAACTAGTCTGTATTATCTGTATTGTAATTACACTGTGCAGTGGCAATGATCATACTGTCTTACCTTTTGTGACATCAACTCCAACAAGACATGAGGCTAAACCTAAAAAAGATACTGGGATAACAGGTTTTGTCCCGCTTATTTATGAAAATGTCTATCTGGTTTGTTTGTAAACAAACTTTAAGATGTTCCGTTTTGAGGGATAAGGGCAGCTGGCTAAATTGTGATCATTTTATGGTTACGCGAAAAGCAGTGTGCTCTTTTGGGTCTCCATACATAGCATGTACATGTGTAAGGGAATGCAGATGGAGACAATGTCTAATTGAATTGACCTTTAATAACTTAATCGCAGATGTCATTGATGCATACAATGCCCGCTGCTTTTAACATAGAGATAAAATGAAGACCATTTAGCCAGCTGAATGACAGGGACTTTCGTTTTGATATGTATATGGCTCAGCGTGTCATACCAGTATGTACCAGAGAATGAAATGTCTGGTTGAATCTCTTCATGTTGAGAACAATAGGCTCTTTTATCTTAGTCAAAGACACAACATGGAACTACTACTACATGGAGCTACCATTGACTCAAAAAAAACCCCAAATCATTTCAAGAGTTCCATTTGAGCTTATTTGTCACTAGTTATTTCTGTTACTAAATTTGGATGTATCTTATTACAAATTTCACGCAATTTAACATGGTATCTATGAAAACGGAATGACTCAAAGTTTGTTTATAGGTCTACAAACCGGATAGACTTTTCCAAAAATGTGTAGTTTGTATCGTGATTTATTTCAGGCTGGAAGCGATTGCCCGCCAGTACACGTAATCCCACGCTGCTCCGGGGGACGTTGATCAGTACCTTGATGCAAATGGAGATTTTACTTGTCCTATCAACTGTTGCGATCCGTCTCTCTGCCAGTTTGGCTGGTGCCGCCCTGGGTAAGTTTTTCGATTGGTAGTGTAAATTTCAGTGAGATGGATATTCCACTTTGGTTACCTTGTGGAAACCAGGAATAGCAGCAAAAATCTTAAAAGATATCTGTTGCCTGACAAGGCGCCTAAATTACCTGGATAATAATTTGTAAAATACTACTTCCAAATTTCACCCAACTTGACCAGCACTTGATTACAGCAACCACTGAAACAGCATTTTATTTGTGGGTTTTGAATCGCAAGTGTTAAGGAATGAAATGTAGCTTGTATTTATTGCCCGTCAGGTGCTGCCACAATTGATAGCAGCAGAAAATCCTATGCTTTGTCATTGCAGTTCAGCACACCATCACACAATTTAGCTGTAAAATCGCGCTTCGTATGTCACACTTTGTACATTACTGCTCTAAGTGTTATTCTTTTGTGCGCCGAGCTGAACACAAACATCCACGCATACTAACACACCATACACACACATACACAAAAACAGGTCAGGATCCAACAATTTGTTATGCAATTGTCTTTTCAGATACGGGGGATGCACTGATGGCTTCTGATTTGTTCATGTGGGGTTAATAACTCAACACTAAAGAAACCAATCGCCTGTTCAAACACATTTATTGATTCTTAAATTATATGTATTAAGCAGCTACTAATAAAATGATGCAAACTACATGAGTGAAAACATTTACTTATTTAAATAAGATTTAAATGGGACTAAAGAAATGATGAATCAAGAGATTGAAATTTGTGCCTAAAATTGGTATAATACTTCCTAACAGTAATAGAGATAAAATTATTCGTACAATGTAGCTTTAGTGTTGCTATTTCAATTTGGATTTATGGAGTCGAAGAGCTATTTTATGTCAGTTCAGGCCATAAATTTACTTGAAGTGGTTGTACTAAATGGTGAGCAAGATCTCTGTTTTCCATTCAGTCAATAAAGTTAAGCTGTCACAAAGCCAAGATAGCAGCATGGATGTCTAATTAATGACCCTTAACGTAGTCAGGTTCAGTGCACTGGTGTATCAAACTTACAGCTTGTTTTCATAAACTTTAACGCACACCCCTTAATGCACACATGCATTAAGTTCCAAGAAATTGATGCGTTAAGGGTTATGTGCAGTTATTCCCTAACACTGATCTGGTAGCGTTAGGGAATAACTGCACATAACGCTACTCTAACGCTAATCTTAAAGCATCAATTTCTTGGAACTTAACGCATGTGTGCATAAAGGGGTGTGCGTTAAAGTTTATGAAAACGAGCTGTTAATGGGCTTTCGATTCTCCTTAGGTCGCGGTGACCCCAGAGGTACTGGCCGTCATTCCGCTTGATATGGATGTCGTCATCTCCATCTGTTGTCGTCTCGCCGACTTCTTACAACATGGACAACATGCGAAACATCGTGCGAACCCTTTCTTAAACGATCTGAAATAAAGATAATTTGTACAGTTGAAAGTTATTCATTGGCGGATCCAGGGGGGTTGCTCGGGAGGCGCGCGCCCCCCGTACGGCCGGAATTTTTTTCATTTTCATGCAGTTTTTGCCGATTTCGCCACATTTTTTAGGGGTTTTTCGAAAAATTTTGGGTTGGCGCCCCCTGCGGGAAATCCTGGATCCGGGCCTGTTATTATGCCTTACTACCACATTTAAACAGGAGCAGAAAATGTAGAGCCATGCTACTATCAAGTAAGTTAACGGACCATAGTAATTTCTCGAAAAGGATGATAATACTAATTTAAGAACACCAGAACAAATATTTATATTGTCCTGTTTTCTAAGTTTTGAACGAATTGTAGATTAAAAGTAGGCTTGTCCAAAATAAAAGAAAATGCCTCTGGTCATTTAGCTTATTTCACTTATTTCACTTATTAAAAGGATACTCACTTAGACAGAAACGCGTAGAATATGGGGTTTAGACAGGAATTAGTGAAGGTTAGTAGAGTAAGAAGAGATGTGACATTGTTCTCTATGTTGTCCCACTTTTGGAAAAGGTCGTAATCAGCGGTTTCCTGTGCCCCTAAAATAATACATATGAGATTATCATTCCCTTTCGACGCCCTGTATCTTAGTGGGATTGTACACGAAATTTATGGGATATTCACAAGAAGGAATCGAAGGTATCGATTTTTGTCTGCTTTCAGATCAATAAATCAGCGTAGAGCCCTTATCAAAAGTTTGCCAATCTAGGTTTTTCCAAATTAATTTTTGTCTTCCTAATTAGGCGAGTTCGCCTAATAAGGGCAAAAAAATTAGCTAAATTAGGCAAATTAGCCTAATTAGGCAAATTAGGCGAATTAGCCAAATTAACCTAAGTAGAAAAGCAGAAATTAATTTGGGAAAAACCTCATAAGCTTAGCACTAGCTCAGCATGAAATTCAATTGTTGAGGGCCTTGAACTTTTTCTAGTAATTTTATGATCTGTAGTTTACTCAGGGAAATGGAATATTGATCACTAGTGAAATTATCTGTGCAAGTAAGGCTTAAAAAACAAAATACATCTGTCAATGGATTATTCAATCTCGGAAAAATCAAAATCCCTGATAATTTAATCAAAATTTCTGCTTAACAATGTTACTGTACTCGATTGAAAATTTCGTGTCAAAATTTTTGAATTATCCGAATTTACTTATTTTATTGTATTAGTTTAAACGAGTTGTTACAAAATCATAAATAAATTATTAAAGATGGACACATATTCAATACGTACATTTTGGTTTAAATTTATGGTGATATCTGATAATTTCCACCACCATACTTGGCAGCCATGTTACCACAAACGTTACCAGGACAACTATCAACATCTTAACAACCTGCGAAATCAAAATGGATATTATAGTGTATGTTGCTCTTTCTCTGTCTGTCTGTCTGTTTGTCTGTCTGTCTGTCTGTCAGTCAGTTAGTCTGTCTGTCTGTCTGTCTCTGTCTGTCTGTCTCGCTCTCTGTCTCTCCTTTTCTCTCTCTCTGTCTCTCTCTCTCTCTGTGTACGAACCTGAATTCTTGTGGACAAATCGTCTTGTTTACCCGTTGTATACTTTTTCTCACTATCATCACTGAAATGGACGGTGAAAACATGTACTATGTATCTTTATTTTTTAGAACAAGTACACACTGGCCTTTTCCAAGAAAAGTGCAGCGTAAAATTCCACTATTTGCCAACTTGAATACTTTAAGTTTGTCGAGACACATAAAACGAGTTGCCAATTATTTATAATTGCTTTTTGTCTTTGTCGAATGTGGCAAAATCCGAATGTGACAACACCGTTTCTAACGTCTTGTGGTAACGTCGTAACATTGTATTTTATAACGTCATTATGTGCCGCCATCCTAGATGAATCGGAAGTTTGTTTTTTAGACTGAAGATCACTAACAGCGTTTTTTCATAAACTTTAACGGTCATCCATAACGCAACAACATGAATTACTGGACCCGTTAAGGCGGCGTTAAAGTTTATGTGCAGTTACGCTGTTCTGATAGTGTTGGGGAATAACTGCACATAACGCTACTCTTAACTCATCAATTCCTTGGAACTTAACGCTTGTTTATGAAAACGAGCAGTTAGTCTTTCATTCGAAAGACATTGATTTTAGAGCAAATGTTTCAGGAGAGAACGAATATCACGTCTGGTGTATTGCCCGTCGGTGGCACGACAATGTTGCTGAGGAAGTTGTGTATTTTTGCACTACAATCCAGCGCGCGATCAAAACCCAGACATAAAATTGCGCATACACTTTGTTCCTGACTGTCTACTTGACCTTGGGATGCTAAACATTTCATTGTTTCGTTATTTCAGTACAAACGGCAATAGGTTTACTGTAAACGTAACAGATTGGTGTGAATAACTGACAAGTCGATCAAAAATATTTTTTTTATGATTCAATCAAATTGTTCCCCCTTTTTACAGTTTCCGTACAATTTTGTCAACAAAGCTAAACCAAAAACGCAAAGAAACAACATGTTTGCACTGAGCCCATTCTTTACTAAAATATTTGATAACTTTACAGGGGCGGATCCAGGATTTCCTGTTGGGGGGGGGGGTGCCCGGCCCGTTGGGGGGGGAAGGGGGCGACACCCCTATTTTCGCCCAAAATTTAGCGTAAAGTGCATGAAAA
>JBCAUI010164644.1:0-17606 GCA_038406195.1 Haplosyllis anthogorgicola
TTGTGAGCCCTTTGTAAACTTCTCTGTATGAGTCTTAAAATTGTGAACCCCTTTTGTGAGTCCTTTGTGAACCCTTTTTTTGAACCCTTTGAAAGCCCTTTTGTGAATCCACTATGTGAGACCTTTATGAACCCTATGTGTGAGTCCATTGTGAACCCTTTATGTGAGTGTAAACTCTTTTTGAGAGTCCCCTGTGAACCCTTTTCTGTCAATGTGGGGCTTTCATTGGGGGCCCAAATGAAGCACTTCTCTATTGTTGTGCATTCATGCATGACATAGAAAAAAATGGGGTTTTTTCCAAATTAATTTTTGCTTGCCTAATTAGGTCAATTAGGCTAATTTTCTAATTTGCCAATTTTTTTTGTCTAATTAAGCGAATTCGCCTAATTTACCTAATATCTTTGCCTTATTAGGCGAATTAGGCTAATTCGTCTAATTAGGTAAACAAAAATTAATTTGGAAAAACCTAGAATATAGAAAAATCTGTGTCTTTGATTACATAGCTTTCCCAGAGTGGAAAGCAATAACCCACAAAGGGCGCGCTCATCGCAACAATTTCTTCTAAAGAGGCTCATATGAATTATTTCATTGATTACCTAAGAGTGAGTATCCTGTGATTAACGATATAAACTAGTTTTTATGTCTTCATGCTAAAATAAGCCGCTAAAATTTCTGTCAATTGAGTACAATTGATGTGTACAAGGACAGAGTGCAATTATGTTGTTCTAAAACTGATAAAAATGTCATACTACATGTTATGTTTGATCCTTATCACTTTATACTTCGATTATAATTTCTCCACTTTCGCCACAACTTTCACTATTACATCAATAAAAATAGGAAATGCAGTATGATGGAAAAGAACAAAGATAATTTCCTGGATTTCATTGGACTTTTCAAAATAAAAGAAATGTCAGGAACCGAAGTTCTGTCTCACGAAGAAGTAAATTACGTTTTATCTTGTTTAGTTTTTGTGCACACTGATCGTTTATAATGGGAAGAGCTTAATTCTTTAGTTTAAAAGATTTGCTCTTGAAATGGAAAACCTATGTGTTTGCACAACACCACCTCACTTTAATGTCAATACCTGAACCTGAACGCACCAAATTTAGTTCCTCACACTGATAATAAAGTTGGCCAGGCACTCTAAGTCCCCTGCTAGCCAACGTTGCCAGTCATTCTCCTCCAATCAAAGTGAGTCAATATGCCTTATATCTTGTCCCTATTGTAATGAATGGTAAAAAAAAGTACATTTTGTTCCAGGGGATATATTGCTACCTGTTGACATTGAGTAAGAAAATATCCTTCTACACACCTGAACAATTTTGTTCCTGGTCACGTACTCATGCACTATGTGTGGTGCAAATGGCAGAGATATCCCCAGTTGTCCTATCCAAAATATGGTATAGAAATATACATGTAAGTGTACAATGCTCTGGTTTTTATTACTTTAAAATTTATTGAAGAAACTTACTTTACAGAGAATGTATTTTTGAATTTAAGATGCATCGAAATAAATGATTTCATTATAAATGTCGACAGTATCCTTTCGCATCATCGAAATAAGTTAAAAACTTTCCACATCAATAATTATCTATCATGAGGTTTTTTTCGGATAACATCACTGGGAAAATTTCTTTTGTTCCCAGATTGAAGAGGCGTGAACAAACATTTTCCCTGCGGCATTGTAATAACAACCTTTCAAAATTTGCTCTTCAGTTTTAATTTAAGAAAGGACTCACACAGAGGGTTTCACAAAGGGCTCACAAAAAAGGGTTCACAAGGGGTTCACAAAAAGTTCACAGAGAACTCTAAAAAAGAGTTTACACTCACATGGAGGGGTTCCCAATGGACTCACAGATAGGGTTCAGAAAGGTCTCACAAAGTGGGTTCATAAAAGGGCTTTCAATGGGTTCACAAAGGACTCACAAAAGGGTTCAGAAAGGACTCACACAGAGTTTTAATTTATTTTGCACCTAACTGGTAGAAAAGAAAGATATGTTACAGTAAGAAAGCATAAGCCACTTTGGTTGCCCACCGGACCTGATGTTCAAACCTATGGTCAAAACAGTTATCTTTAAATTTATTATGCTAATCTTTGTTAAGCATCATGTTATGAAGCATAAATGATGCATGTACTTTTCTGTATGCATTTTGAAATAAATATTTTTTTATCTTGAGCTTGATCTTGTTGCGTACTTTGCCAAATTTACGTTACGGTCTGCCGATTTCAAATATTTGCGTTGATCGAGATATCTGTGATCCCAAACTTGAAGCACATGAAGCATTACACATGATTTGAAAGATTTATTAAATGAAGGTAAATAAAATACATAATTAAGTTACATTTGGTCGTAACTTGGTTTTTGTCTATTACATAGAATAGTGTATTAGGGAAAAAAACAAGTTATTCAGAAGCTGAAATTAGCCATGCTACATGTATCATTTTAATGTAAGTTTCAAGTCTGTTTTACTGTTGGCGCTTTTAGTAACAGAATCATGTACGATGTTCAAAAAAGTAAATTTAACATAAATGCTAAACACATACTGAAATATCTGGTATGTAAATTAGTAATAGTATCTTGCCTAACTTTCTACAGTCTGATTAGTAGAAGAATTCATGTCAATCCGAGATGCTTTACTTTGGTAAATAAGCGCTTTTCGACAGTGTCGCACTGTCCTTTTCAGTCCTCTTTGGCAAAGGTGTGAGATGACTGGTTTGCACCTCAAGTTCTCCTTGAACAGATCTTTCACGCGTTCAGTCAGTGACAAGTGTCAGATCACTCATCAGAGTGAAAGGTGTGAAGTTCGGATTTCACAGCTCTTGTGAGCATTAATCATCATTGGCATGTGACACTTTGTCTAAATCATATAAACCCTTCAGGTCCAAAATCTAGGGACTCTACGAGCATTACACAGAATTCGCTTCAAATGTATACATGAGGGTAGAGGGGAGCTCCCAATAGGGACCGTGTTAAACTTCTGATATGAATTCTGTGTACTAATGCTATTCACCCTTGATCACTTGAGGATAATATCCTTGTGTTATCAATAAGGCTTCTGATACGGTGTTGCATATTCCCGTTGCTTGTTTCTGTACACTTGGACATTCGCATTGTCATAAGGGTGTATATTGGGCGATGGACGTTCTCCCATTCTGTTGGGTATGGCAGCGTGTTGAGCCTGCTGATATCCTCCTGTTCCAGGGTACCTGAGTGCAGCTGTAAATTAAATTAATTTTCCAATTTACGGTATAAGTTTTAAATAATGTATTTCAAAAGACGAAGCATCGGGATATTTTCATATAGCTTTCATTTTTTTCAGTTGAATATTTCCATTTCTACTTTTTTACGTGTCTCCTTCTGATAAGTCGAAGTGCAAAGTGTGACTGGTTCAATTTCCAGGTTACACTGAAGGTTTTTGCTAATTCACAAATCACTGTCTTGCTAGTCCTCTTTGTCCAGTGCATTACAACAAATAAACATTGCCACAAAATATTCAAATATACTGCTGGAATGACGTCTGACATTTTGGCACCCAATGTGGGGCCACTGGACAAAGAGTGATCACCAACATCAGCAACAATAGCTCAGAAATCACCAAAAATCACCCCTTCTCACTTCCTTCTTGACAGAGCAGCAATTTGATGGGTCAGAAACCATCCAGAAGTGAGATCTGCTACTTGTTTACCAAGGAATGTAGTCATATGACTTGGTCATCCGAAGTTTGGAAATCAGCTTATGTGAGCACAGTAATTTCTTAAATCAGCTACCACTTATCTGCCAGATGGTGAGTTTGATTTAGAGTGGGTAAAGGGAAACGTAATCAATACCAAAAAGATTGTGGTGCCCCAATTGGAAATGGTCATAGTTAAGGGGTTAACAAAAGTAACAGGTCACTCAAAGAGAGTACATTGCATAGTAGAAACTACAGACAAAAGCAAGACTTTTATACTGGGAAACACCTGTGAATTGAGACCAGGTGTAACTAGAGTGAATGAAGCCATGTGCAACACATCTATTTGAGAATTAATATTGAAACCAAGAACAGAATTAGTAACCATTGCAGCTGCAAACAGTAGTAGAATATAACACTGACATTAGCGATGATGAGGATGAGATAGCCTTGTCCAAGAGTGCACAAATTAGTGAGGAAAAATGTAAAGATCCCCAAGTAGATCCAGAATTGATACTGTCAAAGGTTGACTTGTCTAGAACAGCTGACTGGGATCTGGCTGACCAAAGAGATGCTCGCAATCTCATTTGAGAGTTTGCATGCATATTCTCACACTATGATTTAGACTTGGGAAAGACCAGTCTAGTGAAACATAAAATTAAACTGACAGACCTGACACCATTCAAAGAACAGTACAGACATATTCCACCCAGCTTGTATGACCAAGTCAAAGAACACATCCAAGAGATGCTAGATGTGGGAGCCATCCAACCCTCCAATAGTCCATGAACTAGCACCATGGTACTTGTCAGGAAAAAGGATGGCAAGCTCAGGTTCTGCTCAGACCTGTGCAGGCTTAATGCTTGTACCATTAAAGATGCATGCTGTCTTCCCAGAATCGATGAGACCCTAGATTGCTTGAATGGAGCAATCTGGTTTACATCTCTCAATCTCAAAAGTGGCTATTGGCAAGTGGAGATGGATGAGGAAAGCAAAGGACTCATCACTTTCACAGTAGGTCCACTCAGATTTTATAAGTGTGACCATATACCCTTTGGTTTGACCAATGCACCAGCCACATTCCAGAGACTGATGCAGAGTTGTCTGGGCAACCTGCACCTACAGTACTGCATCATATATTTAGATGACATTATAGTTTTTTCAAAAACTCCACAGGAACATCTGGTGCAGTTAAGAGCTGTTTTTGAGAAGATCAAGGAAGCAGGACTCAAACTGAAACCCTCCAAATGTGAATTCTTCAAGAAATGTTTGACATACTTAGGTCACATTGTTTTGGAAAAAGGGATCAAAATAGATCCCAAGAAAACAGAGGCTATCAAAAATTGGCCATGTCCCACTACAGTGACACAGCTCTGCAGCTTCCTTGCTTTCACTAATTACTATTGCAGGTTCATACATAAGTACACACAGGTGGCCAAGTATAGACAAATCTCAGGTGAAAATGCAGTTCAGAAAAATAGCAAGATATCCTGGGATCAGGATTGCCAAATTTCATTTGACAAGCTTAAAGAACTGAGCACCAGTGCACCCATTTTAGGCTATGTGGACTTTTCAAAGCCATTTAGGCTACATACTGATGCAAGCATTCTCAGCTTGGGGACCGTCTTGTACCAAGAACAAAACAGACAAGATAAAGTAAGCCTACATGGACACACAGGACTGAAAAACAGCAGATCCCTCTCAAAGTCAGAAGCAAAGTATCCAGTCCAAAAATTAGAATTCCTTGGCTTAAAGTGGGCAATCACTGAGCAATTTCATGAGTATTTCTATGGTAACACATTTGATGTATTTACAGACAACAGCCCACTCACATACATACTGATGACAGCCAAATTGGATGCAACTGGACATCAGTGGATTGCCAGTCTTGCAAATTACGATTTTAACATGCACTATAAAACTGGTAAAACCAACACGGATGCTGAAGCTTTGTCAAGAATTGAATGGGATACTTTCGATCAGTGCTTGGCTGCTGAAGAGGTGAAGGCAGTGGTAGCAGGTGCCATTGATGGAGACCTTGCATAAGTAGAAGCTATCTCCTGTAGCTTGCAAGTTGTAGAACCATTTGTTCAAGAACCATCCATTGTAGTGTCAAAAGCCATAATTTGGGCAGCCACCCATGCCCAGCCGAGTCAGCTGGGAAACATGTCCAATGGCATGAGTAAAGAGCCAATTATGGCCAACAGGCCAACTGGCCAGCCAGACAGAAGCATAGAACAAATGACTGACAAAGACTGGGTTCAGGTGCAAGACCAAGACAAAACCATTAGCATCCTAGTGACTCTAATCAAAAAGAAAGTGCTACATAAAACCAAGCTCAAAAAGACTGGTGTGACTGAGATGAAGCAATTCATTAGGCAGAAAGGGAGATTGTGTCTGCAGAGGGGTGTTTTGTACCAAAAGGTGAAAAGCAACCAAGCTGACCACAACACAATGCATCTTGTTCTTCCTACGGAACACAGGCAAACTGCACTTCTCTCCTGTCATAATGATCTGGGACACTTGGGCCAGTACAGAATGTTGGATCTGTTGCAAGATTGGTTTTACTGGCCTAGCATAACCCAAGATGCCCAGAATTACATAGGATCTTGTAAACAGTGCCTCTGTTTTAAAGCACAGTCCAAAAATGCTCCAATGGAGCCCATTGAGGCTATGTATCCTTTGCAATTAGTCCACATGGACTACCTCACCATTGACAAAACAGAGGGTGGCAAGGATGTTAACCTTCTTGTCATAACCAATCATTTCACAAGATACAGTCAGGCAGTTTTTACCACCTCACAAACTGCTAAATGCACTGCTCAAAATTTTTGGGACAAATTTGTTGTACATTATGGCTTGCCAGAAAATTAATTACAGATCAAGGAGGAAATTTCGAGAGTGACTTGATTAAGGAGTTGTGTGAGCTGGCTCAGGTTAAGAAAGTATGTACCTCAGCATACCATTTGCAGACAAATGGTCAGTGCAAATGATTTAATCATACACTGATCAACATGCATGCTAGGTATGTTGCCTGAAAAGCCTAAAAGTACCTGGAGGGAACAAGTTCCTACATTGGTACATGCTTACAACTGCACAAAAAGTAGTGTCATGGACTTTAGCCCATATTACCTCATGTTTGGCAGAAAGCCCCATCTGCCCATAGATCTCATCTTTGGTATGTGTCCAGCTGACTTAAAAGCATTGACAAGCAGCAAGTATGTACAAGACCTTAGATGGAGACTAGACTGGGCTAAAAAAACAGCCAACGAGACTGTGAAAAAGGAATAATTACATAACAAAGTATTACGATAGGAGAGTGTATTGCCAAAAATTGCAGGAGGGTGATAAAGTTCTCTTAAAGAGAACTGCCTTCAAGGGCAAGCACAAGATAAGTGACAGATGGGATAGCACCATCTATGAAGTTATTCAAGCATGGGACAATGTACCCATTGTAAAAATCAATGTCAAAGGAGGGACAGATAAAGATGAATGTAAGGTGGTACATCAGAATCTGGTGTTGCCACTTAATACTAATCCCTCCGACAAACGACCACAAACCACAGAAACTGACCTGGCCCAACAGGCAGTAGCCAAATTAATGGTTGCAACCAGTGTTGGTGTATTAATGGAACAAGGCCAAGAAATGATTCAATCCAGTTATTCAAGTATTTATTCCTTCTCTAGTAGTTATCGCTGTTGAGACAGTGAGTACATGTATTTACATTTTATTTGCTACAGAAGTGGCAGATGAAATGATAACTATGATGAAGATAAACAGTTCACAGTTGAATCATTTATTGAATTAACAAAACAAGTGATTATCAAATAGCAATTACTGCAAATGTATTTACATATAGCTGCCATAATGAGGTTATGGGGAAGACAGCCATATGGCCATCCAGTTGGCCAAAACAAGTGAAAAGCGAGTTGAGTTGAGATCAAAAAGAGGACGACCATATGACTGGCTAAATGAAGGCATCATGGACAAAGACTCTGCCCACTCCATGGATACTGAGCATTTACATGATTGAAATCTCTATGATATGTGCCTGGTTTCAAGATACACAAGGCTCTATGAGTAAGATATGCAAGTCTCAATGTAATGCATTGGCAAAATTATGAACTGAACATATTGGCAAGCTCATTGGCAAATAACTTGGAGAGGGCTGAAAGTGACATTATGGAATGTATGTAATTTAGAATTTAGACAGCAGTTAAAATTACAAGGTAAAAAGAAATAAGAAGTGAAAAAGTTGAAAAGTCAGGTAGTAAATTTAGAAGACCATATCAGGACACAAATTTGGAATAATCTAGAAGTTGAAATACTCTCAGGGCTTCACATAGCCACATGGTGGTGGAGGGGCCTCAAAGATCATGTGATGATGGTCACGGCCATGCTTGTGGAGCCTGGAGGCATCCTGATATGGCCGTCGGCAAAGGGGACATGGGATCTTGTAGATACCCAGATGTGCTTGGGTGTGTGACAGTACTGAGTCCAGATTGGACTTGGACACATAACACCCCAGATGGTGACAATGACAATGCTTGTGGCCCCCACCAAGTTGTGCCTCTCCGGGTACAGGTGTCCTGGGAGCCCCAATTCTGGCAGCAGTAGGTGATCCATGGTGGGGTCCCAGGACTTGTGGGGAGGCACTGATGGCTGTGATTGCTGTACTGGGGCCTGTACATGTACCTGGGCTGGTGCTGGTGCTGGTGCTGGCAGGGTGACCACTGGGGTGGCCACCAGCAAAGCAACCTGGGGCAAGGGACCCAGGTATGATGCCTTGAGGTGACAATGTTTTGCAGGTGGGGCAGCTGCTGATGGAGCTGCAGCTGCCACTGGCTGGACAGCTGTTGGTATTGCAGTCATGGCTGGCTTGGTGTCATGCTCATCATCCTCATCATCACCTAAGATGATCAGCTCAGGCTCTGACACATAGTCTTCATCGTCATCTTCATCATCATCTTCATCATCCCCCTCTTCTTCTTCTGGTGTAGGGGATGGGAGATGGTCACAGTAGGAGCTTGACAGGGGGGGACTGGAGTGATAGTGTCTGGTCCAGTGACCCCGGCGATCAGAACAGATGATGGTAGAGGGGGTGGGGGCTGTGAAGTGAAACAGTAGGGGTCAGCAGGGGGTCTTTGCCTGCAGCTCTGGAAGCTGGGCCCCCTGATCCCTATGCTCAGGATGTCGATACAATTCTTGGCCTCACTCCCCACCGCTGCCAGCTCCAGTTGCTGGATGGCATCAGCAGTGAGAAGTGAGCCAGCTGCTCTGATGTAATGTGTGGTGCAGAGTTTCTGGAGACTCTGTAAATATAGGAAAGTGAGAGAATGCTAAGTCATAAGGCATAATTGGATAACAAGCAAATGAGCAAGTGAAATTGATCCAAAAAAGGTTTCTGATCAGAATAGTAATGATGGGATGGGTGCAAGATTCTGACATCAGAGTCTCCCATCCCATCTTGTTGACAATATTGTTGATCTCAGTAACATGTTGATCAAAACTCTTGATCAGGGGTGGCAGGGAGTCCTTTGCTCAAGTGGAGTGGGAGCCTGGCCCTCTAGGTGGATCTTGTTGGGGTCAACCAGCAGTCTCCTGCTCTGCGATAACCCCCACGATCTCCAGGCACCACTGATGTAGTGCCTAAAATAGAAATGTCAGTGATATATCCATACAGATAGATAAACAGAGCTAATTAAGTGTACAATGATTGATTTGAATTGGCCATGGGAGGAAGAGAGCTTTGTCGGCCAGTCGGCCAAAGTAGCTGAAAGTCCGAGTGAGTTAGAGTAGCTAAAGGGCTGACCCACCAACCAGGAACCTATTTCCTGCCAAACTGGCTGCACAGGGACCAGGTGCATCAGATGCTGAAGCAAAACTGTGAACCATTGAAAACTTGGGGAGTTTTGCTAAATTCCAGTGAAATTAAGTAAGTATTGGAAGTAAAACTGGTGAAATAAGGTGTAAAGTCTCTCACCTGGAGCTGTGGATGGTTATACATGTTCAGCTCCCACTCCACCAAGTTTTCCACTGCCGGCAGGTGGGGAGTCTTGATGTCAAGCCCCCACAAGCAAAATTAAGGGATTAGAAACAAGTCCAAACTGTGTCTAGAGAATCAGCAAATGTCAGAGATAAAATTGTGAGGAATAAAATCCTTACTGCCTGCCAGAGTGCTTCCTGATGTTCCAATTTCTCACGAATGAGAACAAGCTCCTGCTCATGTGTTGGATCCATATTTCCTGCCAGCCACTGCTTGCTGGCTGCCAGCAGAACTAGGCTGGCTGGGGGGCAGTTCAAAGGCCATACTAATAGGGGACCATCTCAATTCATTTTGTTTTTGTTGATTTGCATTGGGCTTGAATTCTCTTGTGTATGGTTGGTTAATTTTGCTTGATTTTTATCATTTTTTGTTTAAATAACAATATTACAGGTTTATTTTGGCCACAAATCATTAGAAATTCCAAAGAAAAATGTCAAAATTCATAATAAATTGTAGAATGATGAGACACAAAGTCCCGATCACTCAGAAGGAGCCAAGAAAGGTTGTCACACACAAGGAGCCATGAAAGAGATCAGCATCAGCTAAAAGAGCAGAGGACAGACCCAGAGTGGTGATGGTACACCCTGTCCCCATGGGACAGGGTGCAGGGATGAAGGGTCATTAGTGCATGTCCCAAACAAGGATGGCACCAGGCCATCAGTAAGGGCAGCATCTCTGTCTCCCACAAGGGACACAGGAAAGAAAGCCCTAGGGTACTGGGCCAAGAAAAGGGAGGAATATCAGGGGCTTCTGAACAAGGCCACAGAGACCAAGAGAAAGGCTCAGGGACTGGTCAAGGCCAATGTTTTAAAAATTGTTGTTGACAAAACTAAGAAAAAGGGCCAAGGCAGAGTGATGACAAAACCGGTAGAGTTAGAGGGGCAATTTTTGATTCGAAAATTGGTTTAATTGTATGGGGATGAGGAGCTAGTAAACAGGGAAGCTGAGAGATGCTTGGTATCAATTTATGAAGAGTTACTTCATGGTCTAGTGGATTGTTTTAGAAATGGCCCGTACAAAACAGATGGCAAAGAAGGCGTCCTTTGGCAGAACACCTCAGATGGCCAAGAAAATCATCAAAAAGACAGGGGATATCAAGAGGCCCCACAAGTACAGGCCTGGCACTGTGGCGCTACATGAAACCAGGTGCTATCAGAAATCCACGGAGCTCCTGATTAAGAAGGCACTGTTCATCTGACTCGTGCAAGAGATCACTCAGGATTTCAAGGCAGATCTCCGCTTCCAGAACAATGCCTTACTGGCATTGCAAGAAGCTGCTGAAGCTTACTTACTTAGATTGTTCAAGGAGACAAACCTCTGTGCAATCCATGCCAAGCGGTTCACCATTATGCCTAAGGATATCCAATTGGTTCATCATATACGTGGAGAGAGGGCATAAACTGCCATTTGATCATTGAACATTCTCATCGGTGTCATCATTATATCCTTTATCCAGATCATCACTTTGTATTAACTGCACCAGTCGGCCAGCCGGCCTGAAACCATGTCTATTCTGTCAAGTAAGGTGTCTCTTATGGATGACCAGCTGTCCAGAATAAATAACTGTAATAAATTAGTTTGAATAAGTAGTGTTGAATAAAATAAATTTTTAAAATAAGTAAAGTAGGACCCGATATTTATTGAAACAAATATGTACATGTATACAGTGATAATCAAAGTATTAAATTTTATATTGTTGTTGCATGAATTTTATACAGATGTGTTTGTTATTCATTCTCACGACCATTCACCTCACCATAAACGTGTAATATGACTGATTCTGCTGCAATATGAGGACATAGTGCAATTCTGGGAGGGGAGAATGTAATAATTCAATAGATATTGGGTATTCAAAGTTACAATATAGCTTGGTTAGTGCTTCCCACCATACAGCACCAACTAGTGGTGCCCGGAAATGATGTGGTACATGCAGCATGTGCATGACATCACCCCAAAATCATATAAAATAGAGCATGCATGAGCTGCACCTCAGAAGGAATCTGGCAACTGAGGGGTTCACAACTATGTTCTGATTGCCTCAGGTAAATGAAGTAATTCAATTCAGCATTAATAATTCAGTAGCTATTATCAACAATTGCACCAGTAAATCACGTATCAGTAAAGTAGAATATATTTAGTAGCTATAACATGGTGGCAATATCGATTTCACATTAATTGGTAACTCTGCAGAACGACTGTCTACAGTAACATTGCTAATTTCATATAAAAGGGTTTTACTCTCGGATTGATGTTTTACTGCTATAGTTTCCAGTTGAGCTATTATCAATAGATCAGCTTTCACATCTTCAAATCACTGTCTTGCTAGTCCTCTTTTCCAGTGCATTACAACAGATAAACATTCATCACAAAATACAAATATACCGCCAGAACTACGTCTGACATAATCAACAGTAAAATTGAGACGAATTTTATGAAATTAGCGTTTTCCTTTTTTGTGTACTACATTCGTCTAAAATATCTTTGTTTCCACAAGAAATCACAAATGACATGTAAAAACAGAAGTTATTTTGATGTTTTGGACTATTATAGCAACAGAGATAAAAATAAACACATCAACAGAAGGTCAGAAGTGAGACAATAGCCAGACATCAACTCAAAAGACCAGTCGATGATATTATTGGATTATAACGCAACATTAATCAGACTGTTAAACCACATGTGAGCAGTTCAAATTGTTTTATTTCAGGAGTCTACAAGACTTCCTGTCAATAATGGCCGTCTGGTAAAGTATCGAGGGATACGATACGAAAGCCAACATGACCAGCTGAGATATGGGTTAGCTCATTCTTTCTGAATCAGGTCAGACATATTTTCTTTGTAAATAGACATTATTCACGTTTATTAAATTTTAGGATTTTGTTAAATTTTATGAAATTTCCTTGGAACCTCTCAGCAACATTCAGGCCTTTCACCGCAGTAACAAATAGTCATCCAAATCTACTACCTTTTGCGAAGGAGAGACACTATTACCTAAAGGGTAAGCCAAATTGATGTTTCAAAAGACCAGACGAATGACACTGCGCTGAGTACAGAACTGTTCGTAGTCTCGCGCAAATGTAAAGAGGCTTTCCACAAGACCACTAAGAAAGCAGTTGACAGGATCGCCAGTCTTTTGCATCAAGTTTATTTAGAGAACAGAGAATCTGAGACCCCACACCACGAAACGTATGGTAATCGTAATTTTTCGTGGGAATATTCGGTTATTTTGACTTAATCTCCCCACTTCCACGTGTGAGCAGGTCAACTGATTTCCTTGGTGGATGGTCCATAATTAGGTGCCGCTAAACTTAATAATACAGCAGTCTGGAAGTATCATGTTTAGAAGAGGCGAAGAAGTTTCCACTGAGAAGGACTTTTCCTGATGTTGTATCACAGTTCATGAAGAAATACAGATGTAGACATCAACTGTTCTAACTGAATGGGCTCTGGATGGAGCTTAAATGAGCGAAGACCGACAAAACACCAATTCAATCTGCGACGTTAGGCACTTTTTGAAAAAAAATATAAAGAAATAGGATCATCATGTCTCTGTATCAACATGTCTTTGTTTAATCTGTATACACTAGGGTACAGCATGTGCTACCAAGTGTACCAGCAGTAAATATAATTTGTGGGCCTGAAGAAACCAAACACATTATGAATATGACATATATACTTAGGTTTATTTTTGTACTTGCCTGATATTTGTGACAATGTACTGAACACAGAACATATTTGGTCACGAAATCTATGCCATAGGAAACGTAGTCGTTCTTTAGCCCACATCTCTGTCCTTAAATATACAGTGACGCCAATGTCAAAATAAATATGCAGCCCCCTATTTTATTCTCCTTTTCCCTTCCTTGTCCTTTTGCAGTATGCAGTGCTTTTACCAAATATAGAGCATTTAATTGACAAGAACTTGACCTCGAACCAACAAGAGACATTCACGACACCCTTACAGAATCTTCTCAATTGGTGTCTTTCAAGCGTCAAGTAATAAGATCGTTACATTCAGGTTCTGTTAATGTATCCGAACAAAGCGTAACCTTGAAGAACGACCCAAGTGAATCACACTCAGCAAATTTCCATTACACCGTTTTAGCTTCCTGATAAAATGTAGCTGCCTTTATCAAGACCTGTGTTAGAATTGAGTTCAGGGATAGAAGGAGATATCCATTAAGGTATAATATGTACTCAACAAGATGAGAAGCAACCCTGAAAAGTTTATTCGTTGCAAGTACTGCAAATGAAATTCCTTTGATGATTATTGACTTTAATTTCTTTACAACCTATTTTTTTAAATAAGTGTAAAGGTGACTAAAAATTCCTCTATTTGAGCAAAAACAACTTTTAAATAATACAGAGCTCCTGCAATTTCTGTTAAATGTAGAACGATTAAAATTCCACGTAATTCCATGCTGTTCAGCGTAACGTTCTATTGTTTAAAAATTGAACGGATTTTCATCCTCTAATTTTGTAATCAGGCTCATAGCATAGGTGAGATGAATTTAACTGAACTGCTATGTGCACCAGCCCACCTTTCAATAAACATCAAGTTCATGTTCTTGCTTATACTTTGAAACGTTCAATATTTATTGTCAAACGAAAATATCCAAACCTGTAATGTTGACATAAAATTTCTACAACTGGACATAAGCCACCATTACTTGTTCAGACATGAAAAAACTCCTTTCGGAAAAAAGAATAAGCTTTAATACACAAGCCAGACATCAACCCCGGAACATTAAGTATCTGGATTATTGGATTATAACCTAACATTAATCAGACTGCTAAACCTCATGTGAACAAGTCAAATGATTTCTTCTGAGAGAAATTCCTGTTGTCTGGTCTTCTGTTTCGGTATCCAATTTAGATATGAACTGGTAAATACCAGCAAATAATTTAAAATATTGAAGATGTACTACTCTGGCAAGTAGAATGTTTACTTTTTAATTTTTCCAGCTTAAAGCTTTACAATCATAAAAGTGCAAATGCAGCTATTGGGACAATTTCACTAATTAGTGTCCACTTATTAGTACTGCTATAACATTATTTGAAGAAGAATTGCAATGTCTCTACCCTGATGGTTACAATACACTAGTCCCCGGCAGTACATTGACAGAGTCACAGCTACAAATTAATGAGGAAAACTGCTCTTCAAAATTTGTTTTAAATACTTAGCCTTCATTAGCAAATATATTAATTTTGAAAATAATAACTAATTCAACTTAATTTTCTTGCCAAATAAGCAGGAAAGGTCGCCTCATGGAGTGAAATAATTTTCAACCATTTAGAAGTTGGATTCCACATGATTTTTTTTTTTTGATTCAGCATATAATTACAATTTTTTCTATTAACCGGAAATTGGAGGGTTTTTTTACGAATGGGTAGGATTTCCGTCAATGGCTGATCGATCTACATCTCTATCGGTAGTGTTAGTCCAATAAGTTGTTCCCAAATTCAAACTGTTTATCAACTTATTTCCAGTAAAAATTCATAACTTTGACTGGATGGTATTTTGTAAATTCCAACTTAGTAAAAAGGAATCAGCAGCAATGTTAAACATTACAAAACACGCTGTACAGATCTACACAAATGGATTATGCATCGATGTCGGGTTTGGCCCCTTTATATCTTTTATTCGTTATTCTAGCACTGGGTAAAGGTTACATACAAAGCCATTCTAGTGAGAAATATAAATTGACACTAACAGAGAAAGTTTTCCAGTTCTCTTTTTGTCCCAAAGTAGGGAACATGGAAACCTAATCTGGAATGACCAGAAAGGTCACTAACATTTAGACCAACCTGGCAGAAAGCTAAATTGAACTCGTCAGGTCTTAAACAATGGCAATGTAAAACACAGAATAATACTTTACTTTTGGAAGTATTACTGCCTACAAATCAACTGTGCGTGGGATGTGCTGGTTTGTAACTTATGGGTACGTTTGTGTTTACAAGACAATACTATTTACTGACACCGTAATTCTGCGAAGATAACAAATTATTCTGCATTTTTTGTGAGTAATTTTTCTATTTCTATTTCTCACGAAGCCATTATCCACGTTGGTCTCGTTTTCGTAATTGTGTTGGGTGCGCATATGTCTAGGATGTTAGTCAATATTTTTACCTCATGCGTCGATTTTGGAAGGCTGCAAGGGTTTGTCCTCACAAGATTTTGGAAGGCGGCAAGGGTTTGTCCTCACAAGATTTTGGAAGGCGGCAAGGGTTTGTCCTCACAAGATTTGCCACTGTCACTGAACAGTAACTTTTCAGAATTGGTTCCAGAACTGCACTTTGATATGTCATTGAGACATTCTCTGTTGTAGATACTCCATATTAAATTACCTGTTTTAGGTATTGACCACAGACGACCAAGGTACGTTCTTCTGCCTTTTACTTACTGTGTTGCTTTAAATTTTGAAGTGTTCGAATAACAGTTCTTCTACGGACTAAACGTGTTATTTCTCATTATTGGTCTGTTTGTAGACAGAATACATTTTCTGGCCTTTTCCCATGACTGTTACAGGACATGCAATTCCCTATTGGATGTGAATTAGAAACTCCAAAACACTATGGCCAGGCACCTTGAATGGCTTCTTGATTTCCAAAGCTCCTTTCAGGCTGCCATAATGATTGCTGAAACGTTTTCTGTGTAATAATATTCTTGCTTTATGACTGCGTTCTTCAGGTGGAAAAGAAATCGGCAAACCAAGCCAAGAAATCAGATTTACAACTTGTTTTCAAGTCGCAAATGCAGGATAATAAATGATTAACTTGGGTTTTTTTATTTATTTTTCAAAAAAGTAATCGATGAAAAATTATTTAACTTCCAAGCCGTAATATTTAAGGTTGAAGGCTAAAACGTGGAATAAATAGCAAAGAGATTATTAACATGTTTTCAAAACTACTGTTTTCAAAACAGTCAAGTAGGTTTTATTCCTTGTTCTGTATTTGAAGTTATACCACATAACTCCAGAGTTTTCGTAAGTTTGGTTTACACCACGCCGTGGTCTAATCTACCACTCACATAGCAAATACACAGAAGGTGGTTGCTCAGTGCGCCTATTCCTGCGACATTGACGGTATCGCACAAATGTCGAGAGATGCAACATGTTGGAGGTTTCCTTTAGATATCTCATATCCAGCATCGGTGACCTGAATTTTGCACAGGCATCCGTAGTTTCATCCATCCTGGATGTTTTGGATAACTAAGTGCCAAAATCATTTGGATATTGGCGTGAAGGATCCCTGCTCCAGCTCATATTCCTAACATCAAACACCACACGAAACGGACCTATCGGTGCATAGATATTATTAGGGTCTTTGACGGGAGGCGGGGACCGGCGGGGAGTGAAATAAGTCTTTTTTCCGGGGCCTAAAAATTGGTCCCCGTGCCCCGTCCCAAATCTTTACAATCATAAATTTGAATATCAGTGGAGGATACTAGTGTATCCAATCACACCCAGATGATGCCATTTACCTTAAATTCCAGTAAAACTAAAATTTATATTTTAGCTTTTAAATTGTAAAACATATGGAATCATTTATGATCCCGAGAGCTATGTTTGTGTGGCTTTGGCCACCCATGAAACAATGTACGATCCCCAAAACTGTGCTCGTATGGCTAAGGCCAAACTTGATGTTAAGTGCAATAGCCAAAAATTAATGACATCAATAAATATGGTGGGGGACGGGGGCGGGGTGGGGCGTACACGGGGATCGAGGAGTAAAATTTACTCCCCGTGGAAACCCTAGATATTATTAAAGTTATCTCAGCTATTGGATTCAAACCAACACTCTCACAAAAAAAGGACCAAAGTTGAAACATGATGAGTAACTACATCAAGCACCAGTTCATCCACCACTCTTCATTTCGGTAAC
>JBCAUI010164755.1:0-17605 GCA_038406195.1 Haplosyllis anthogorgicola
ATGTAGAAGTGGAATTCCATGGGATATACCTTCTGAGAAGGTTCTAGGATGATCCGCAATAGGATACAAAAGTGTTGCATCATTCATTGCTTCACATTTCAAACGCATCACATCGAAACGTCTCTGAAACGTAAAGACATGAAATATCCGCTATATTACATTATGTGTTTCATAAAATGTTTAATTTCTGTTTTCTTCTCTCTATGCATTGATAAAGAAACAAACCAGGTTTTATTTGTGGACTTTTTTTGAACGTTTTAAACTGCGTGATATATCTTTCACTACAAGCAAATGTACATGCCAGTCACACTTTGGTCAAATTGTTCGTTCGTCTGGACAATGGAGTCAACGAGATGGCTATTAAGGTACTGGAGTAGAATCTGATGTACGGTCAGTGAAGATTCATTACCACCGCAGTGTATCAGGAATGGAATAAGTGGCTCATTCTGCAACGTGGCCTTTGAAATACAATTTTGTTTCCTTCACAGAAAAAAATAACATAATTTTGTAACAAGGTAGCTTTTGTTTTGTAAAGGCATGTAGTCAGATGTCGCAGAGCAGACTGAACACAAAACGTGGAAACATGTTTAGACCAATACATCTTCACGCAAAGGCTGCCCTGCTTCACCATTAAGTATGGACATTAGTTGTTTGCCAGGGGCATATATTATTTCTATGTCCGTATGCGGGAAATGGTGACTTTGAGTTGAACGCAAACGTCGTCCTTAGTTTGTCCGTAGTCTGTAATGTAGCTAATTCTTTGATCAAATGGAAAGAAATGTAAGCGAACGTAAACATAAAACTCGACAACAGTGTATATCTTCTTCTGGAAGAACATCTTCCCATAGCATTACAGTTCTGACTTGGGGTCTGAATATTTGAACATCTGACCAAGGGCTATAATATTGAACGAAACGTTCATATTGATCATGATTATTTATTAAAACCCAAGCACAATAGCGAAACACGATGCGAATTAAATATTCCATGAATAAACTATTTCTTCAAATAATATATCATGGTTACCGATGACGGGTACACATAATGAATCTGATATTTAGACATGCATTGCATTTGTCATTAGGCATAAGAGTAGATTAATGTTGGAAGATTGTTGTGAATTTCTTCAGTGACTGAATTTAGCAATCTGTTACTATCACTTGTGAGTTATTATTCGCACTGTGATAGCAGAGAAAACATCGGACATTTTGCCTGTAACGGTTCATTTTGCAACATCTAACCACGTAGTCATATAATGTTGGCTTGCCATTCCAATCATATCTGAACCATGTAGATAATATTTTATTGTTTTTGTTCACAGTAAACGGAATTTGTATCAGTTTGGGAACAATGGCCAGTCAAAAGCACAGCGTGAAATTTTTATGTCCTCTCTTTTGTTCTAGACGTTTCGAAACTGATACAAATTCCGAGTACTGATTCAAAATTGTGATTCAATTCTACTATTTTGTAGAGCTTGTTGAGGCAGAACATCGTTGTTGAATAATGCTTTCCTTCACTGGGGGAACATTTGCTAAAGAAATAATGAAACAAGCTTTGGTATGTTAAGTGTTCTCCGGCATCTTTGCACTAATGATGATAAGCGTTTTGTACAGTCACGTTATTATTCTTCACTAAACAATCCAGTCTCCAGTGTATTCATTAGACAGAAAACGTATACATCATCTGTAATGATCTGGTCCGCCATGTTTTAGTAGCCAGGCAGTCAACTTTGCAGAAATGATTTGACTAATCAGCGATGTACATAGAGCTGAGTAATGCCCTCGTATCGTGAGAAATGATGCAAGGTCATACCACTGTTTCATGTTCACACAGATCTAATCGATTTAAAAAAAGCAAGGGTTAGCATTGGCAGGAAGGGTACTGACCTTAAATGGCTTGCAGCAACTGCTTTATTAGGACATTACTTCCTGTGAACACAGGCATTGAAAAGGTAAAATGTAAAATCGCTTGGAGAAGGAATAACGGTAGCGAAGAAATCGGAACTGCCACATTCATTTTTGTCCAATGGGAAATGCTTGCGTGATTTTCTTTCCATAATGTGGCTGTAATAAGATCGACATTCCATTAAGCTAAAGAACCATAGAAACAACTGACAATATAAACACGTTTCATATCACTAGTCTGGTTTTTCCTTTAATGTAGTCATGTCTATTCATTCTAATGTCATCCACATCATTTGAGACCACATAGGACGAAAACATTGAATAAAATTTACATCTGAAACAGGTTCTCTTGAATTATGTATAGCTGGAGCTGAGTTAAGACCCAGTGTTATTATCTCACCTCCATGGTGTCCACCTACTGAGACAGAATGATGAGATGATTTCGAGTTCATCTATTCGAGATCTGATTTAACAGAGCAAATTACATCAGGTCAATTGCACTGCAAATGGAAGTTGACAAAGAACCTGACGCAGTTCAAAGAGGAGAATTACTGACTATAATGTGTGACGCGTTTTGCAATTCTTTCTGTATGTACAGAACCCAGCATTGTTCGAACCATTAAGAGTAATGCGAAAATTCCGACATTTGGAAACAGTTTGCGGAGAATGCAAATGGAGTGTTTTTTTGCAACGATGACAGGAAGTTGACGAAGCAATTGATCAATCTGTCATAAAATATATTGCGATTCGTTGGTACGAACGAAATTCGTCGGGTACTTATCAGTTCATCTGTTTTTCTGGTAAATTGACAAAGATTGATCGGTCGACCCTTCAGGCGAGAGAGAAGAGTTGCAATGTAGGTGAAGATTCGTAATAAGGCAGTCGAAGCCCTTTGCTCTTTTGGTTCCCTTTTCAAGTTAAAATAACGATTTTCATGCGTGCTTTGGTTGCCTACTGTTTGTCTTTTTCCCGACTTTGACTTTGGTTTATTTTAAATGATCGCCTAAATCGATTCTGAAATAACTTCTATTATATGTACTTTTGAACATTTCTCAATCTAAATGCGTTCGAAATTATGGCATTTGGAATTTCCCAGCAGCTTAAGTGAAGGTTTAAAGAACTTGAGAATTTTCCCTTTGAGAACCCGTTAGATAAATATGTCCGTGAAATGCTTCAGGAAATCTCCTCCCATGAAATGCTAGCCCTGGCAAACTTTCATTAGAGTAAAACTTGATATTCTGACAATTATACGATATTGACCTCCCGGGCATCCATTTTAAAAGGTGCCGACTCTGAATGCTTTTATTCCCAGGATGAGTTATGTTTATACAGCTGCGCATTCAATCATTCTGCACTTTTTAACGACACGTTATTGACATTACGACATGTACTTTCCACGATCTCTGTACAACACTACTGTGAAACGTTTAATTACTTTCTGCAGATCAATACAGATGAATTCATCATTGCCTTCTTTCTTTGTACCCAGCTTTGCTACTTAAAGATATCTTTTTATAAATCACGCAGTCATACAACTTCGGGTAAGATCTTAGTCTTGTGTTGAACAAAGAGAAAGCGCACACTTGCCATACATAGGAAATCAATAACAAAACCTACCTGTTTCTTTTCAATTGGTAAAATTACTAATAAAAATCAATGGATGGAATTGTATATTATCGCAGCTGCGTGCCGATGTGTTTTCCTTTGTAGTATGTTTCGGCTGTAATTCCCAGTACGAAAACGTGTGATCCGGGGTGTGTGAAATACCGCTACCAACAGTCAGTCTGGTAAATATCCGCGCAAGCCACGCACCCATTGATCAAACGAGCGAGAAAACTCAGCATTTTGGTTACATATAGAGAGCATTGATGCTGCTCCTGTAGACAGCTATGCAGGTATGCTGCATGGCAGGACATACAGCTTCGATTTTTTTCCGTTCAAGTTGAGCATCAGTGCACCAGCTGTAGCTGCTTCCATCTTCTCTGCGTAGCCTCATCGTCTCTCATGATTAAATAATTAAACCTATTGGCACGTTTGATTAAACATCGTGTACTGATGAGCTTACTGACCAGATTTTGAACTCTCATGCTCCGGTTGGTCCCTTTGCTGGGAACAACATCAAAACAACACGATCAAAAAAGAATTAATGTTTTAGTGAAAACCTTGTGTTTGCACAAGTTGTTGTTCCCGCCATTTTTTAGCGTTGAGATATGTCGTATAATATGTTAGAAATAGATTTCTGTGTAAAGCGTACGCAACGGCAAAAGATTTTGACGCATCTTAACCGTGAAACAGATTTCATTCTATTCGTTGTATAAACTACAAATCAATATCTTGTGACTATTAATCTAAGATTTTTTTTCTAACCCACTTAGGCCAATAGGCAAACTAGAAAATGCTTATTCTTATCCTGGCTTTGCGGTTGAAATTTGTGTCGCAAACATCAAGCTTAACCTACTTTTTGGAAAGAGAAATTCTTCTGACAGGTTTGACAGTTATTTTAGCGGCATTGTTCACTGTTTCTTACAAGGTTCTTGTATGACAATATAATAAATTGAAGAAGAAACACTGGCAGGTCATCGATGCCCAAAGAAATAGTGACTAACCGTCAGTGGCTCTTTCGGTAGATCATCCGTCTCAGGATCCAAAGGCATGGGGCAATACATTCAAAAGTGCGGCACATGATTTACTGTGTTGAGCTGTTCTATTCAGAAAGATATAATGAAGCTCTATATTTATTTAAGATACGTAACGTAAATACACAGAAAACACCCGGTAGAAAGTGTGTAGATTCTTGGACCACAGTCTACTTAACGGATTTGACAACTTTGCTTGCTTCCAGTCTGTCATCTTTTGGCCTTTTAATTGTCTTCTTGTTTTGCTGATATCTAAAACGGTATTGGTCCTAAATTTACTTGAAAACTGAGAGACATTACTAAATTATAGCAGTTTTCAAATCCTTGCTAACAAATGCAGTCTTCTTGTCTCCACAGAACATAACAAATATAACTCGTCTGGAGTTATCAGATTTGGAATTCTTTACTTGACAGACAGATAGGTCCGTGGGACTGATTTCACCAAGAATTCCGACTCAGTATTATATCAGATCTTGGATGTAATCTGTAAACTTTGTCCCAAAATGAAATAGGATTGATCCTTGTAGTCTACAATTAATTATTCTACCAACTTAGTCAAGATGTTTGGAACCAGCCTACATGTTCAACATTCTACGCAGAGAATGAATGGATGCCGAAAAGAACGACTGTTGCTAAATAATAAATAAAAAGGGCCAAGTTGATTATTTCACCTTTAATCACGATCATCTCCTGAGACAAAATGACATTGATGATATGACTAATCTAACTATCCATCCCATCCGCCTTAGGTATTTGCAGAGATTCCATAAGGTGTAAATTGACTTGAACTATTTATGTCTTTAAAACAGCATCGATGAGACCAAACTCGAGTACTAAAAAACTAGTCACAAATCCGTTGACCTTGTATTCATTTGCCGCCCTTACAAAACACGCTTGAAGAGGAACTGTGGACAACTTTGAACTTTGCTGATTTTCCTCTCCACTTGTCACTTACACAATATGAATTGTGTAATTATGAATTACCCTATTCATTTCCGAGGCGACAGCTGAGTACTGAATAGGGGACAATTTCAAGTCTACTATTGTGTATAATTTACATGCTGGGTCGATTGCTTTTGCTGAAAAGTGTACACTCTCTACATTTAGTTTACATTTTTTAACAAAAGAAATCGACCCAGATGTAAATTATTTGTAGATAATGTGTCAATTATTACAATGTCAATTATAAAGTGCCTAACCCTACAACCATTCTTCTTGAACGTGACCTAGATATCGTTATGATCTATCTACATGCATGCCAAAAGTATGTTGTCTATTTCAAGGAGCTGAAATACAACTTACAATTGTGCTCAATTGTAGGTTGCGTTATTTCCAAGGGTCCAGCAGACATAACGTAACACATGTTCACTGCAGCCAACACGAGTGTACTATTTCCTAGTGCGTGGCAGTTGTGCGGCACTTAGTCTCGTTAACAGTCTAATTATGATGATTTAACTTAGTGTTTTTGACATAATTCGTCCTTTAGTACAAAGACTTATACTACCTTCAGTGTGCGAGAACTGTACTGCATTTCAATGGTATTTGTACGTTTGATTAAATCTGTTTCCATGTAAATTGACATAGACAGATGACACCATATGTTTGATGAAAGGATAGAGGGTTCCCAGAGGTGGATGCAGAGGGATCGTGTTACTGTTTCGATGCTTTGATATTATTGTGTGGTTTTCTTTTGGTTCTGGATGTAAAACCGTATTCCATCATATCACTGAGTTTTTCTAAAAACTGATCTTATTTCGCATGAATTCATCATTGCAGCAAGTGCCTTATGTATTGGTCTTAAGAGAACCTGTTTTCAAAAGACCAGCTTGCTTGAACAATAACCTTTCCATTCCGAATTTAAACATTCAAAGTTGTGCAAAGTTTATCTATTTTATAGATATGTAATATAATTAAACGAATAACAATGAAAACCTAACATTACTGATATTACGAATTGTTTGTAAATATATACCCTTTTGACAAAAGTTCAATATGCTTTAGACACAAGATAAGGGTTTGTTGTGCAGTGGCAAAAGTCTGGGGTGACTTCATTTATTCTTTGCCAATAATACAGAGCATGTGATTAAAATGCACAACAAACCTTGGTGTAGGTAAATTTAGTACGTCTTAAAAAGGTAGATTCCTGTTACAGAATCACAGTATGCAAGATTAACATGGATACGCAGATTTTCTGTCCATGAATTATTGAAACAATAAAAATAGATGACAAGATTTGATTTCCCTATCTGTGGTTTTGCATTACCACAGAAAGACATTGGTAGTTTTATGGCATTTTCTGTCTCTGTAAAATATAAAGAGTGATGCAAATGTAAACAGAATTAAGCATATCTGCAAATATGACTAATGTTTTGCTCGTGATCTTTTATATCCCTTTACGAAACAGCAAATTATGTAAATCTGTTCCAACACATCAAAGAAGAGGAGGAATGACTCTCATTCTCTAACATGTTCATATGACAAATAGCTCTGCCGTAGGTGACTGAAATAATGACGTATGCATCTATTATTTACAGATATGAAGCTGGGATTATTAAGCCGTTGCATGTAATGCCCCCCCATCATCATCATCAGGATTGACTTGCACCAGACCCCCCTCTCATCATCATCAGGATTGACTTGCACTGCCCTCCCCCATCATCATCATCTGATTTGGGAAAATGCATTTCTGGCCATTTCAGACACTTTGTAGGAAAAAAACAATTCAGTGTATTTTGCCATTGGACTTAGACTTTCTTTATGGAGCTGGCTCAACATACATACAATGAGTTGAGGGAGCTTGCTCAAGGGACAAACAGTGTGCACTTGCAACTTGCAACATCAAGGTACATGTATGCAGTGAGTTGAGGGAGGGACCTTCCTCAAGGGACAAACAGTGTGCACTTGCATGTTACACCACTGTAAGACCTAATTAGGTAAAAAACATTACTTTAAATGGCATATCTAAGTAAATTGTCACTTTAAATCTGCTTTAAGACCTAATTGGCCAAAAAACATGATTTTAAATGGCATATCTAAAGAAATCATCACTTTAAGCTGACTTTGAGACCTAATTGTGCAAAAATAATTACTTTGAATGGTATATGTAAGTAAACTGTCATTTCAAGTCCACTTTTACAGCTAAACTCAAATTTTTTTTGATTGTTGTTTACTTTTATTGGTTTTAATGGGTTTTGGTTGTGGGGGGTTTGTACTTGGGGGCAATGCAATGGCTTTGCAACCTACTGGATTGTCTAGTTTCCAGAGTCCTTGAAGTTTCTATCAATTTAGAACGCTTGAGAACCAAGCATTTATGGACATGATATACCAAGAACATAAGATCAAGGAACACACTCAAATTGTAAGGTTCAAACTCCTTTAAAACACAACAGCAAATAAGGAAGCTCAAGCCATCCGAAACACTACACCCAAATCATTATGTCAATGTCTTTACATTCATTGGCCCTCCGAGCATAAATTACAATCAATTATAGTTTTATGTTTCTCGTGAGGAGGATGGAAATCAATTCATATGTTATCAGTACACGGAATTTGTATCAGTTTGGGAACAATGGCGCATCAAAAGAACAGCGTGAAATTCTTATGTCCTTTCTTTTGTTCTAGACGTTTCGAAACTGATACAAATTCCGTGTACTAAAGATAGCAATTACATTCTTTTCGCAGGACGTTTTCTTTTAACTATTTCACATACATTCTTATCATCCTTGAAACAATAGCACATGTACTATACATACGTTTCGTTTCCAAATTTCATGATTTGAAACAGGATGAAATGTGTGGCTAAGGCTCTTCATTTTGAGAACAATAGGCGATTTTGTCTGAGTCAAAGACACGGCATTGAATTCCATTTACATAAAGTGAAATCAATTTCAGGAGCTGGTAACACATTTTCATCATAAGAACAATGCAAGCCAAACTTTGTCGCGCTGAGCTGTTTTTATTTCGTAGCAAACTTAAATCGCAAAAACGTGACTTTCTATTGCTATCAACTGAATATTTCTTCATTTATTTGATTTTGTCGGTTGTGAATCAATTAATTCAGAATGCATCGAAAACAACAAGCAACTGATCAATTATGTATTTCTTTAAATTGCTTTGATTTTAATTCCATGAAGAATTATTCATTTTACCGTTCTCCTACGGAAATGTCACGTAAAGTGAATGTTGGAATAACTTATTTCTGATGGAATATCAAACTATTCAAAGAGAAATGTTCAGATATTGATTTCCAATAACTGCACTGCATTTGACTGTTATCACATTTGATCTATGCATCCACTGTTCATATTTAGATATGTGTTGTTTATTAGTTATTGAATGCACCAATGATAAGCAGGTCATGCTTACTCATTGGAATGAATTTGCCTGCCAGAGTTTACTTCATTTGAAATACTATTTTGTACCAATAGTGTCACGGTTATGTTTTAACTGGAGGACTGGGCCCCACTTAATTTGTTACAAACAAAAGTGAAATATGGATGATGTAGATAGCAATATCAAAAAGGGCCACGGAATAAAAATCCACATTTCAACTCAAACTTTTCCAATTGATAGAATTGTCAGGAGCTGCCTTTGTGTGCATTAAAGATTCAGTGTGAAGATGTTTTATTCCCAAACATTGCCAAATTGATAGAACCCCAAGAGTAGTTGTCTAGTTACTCTTGGACTGAAAAAATGACTCCAAATTAGATAAACTTGAAAACTTACAAACGCCCCACTCCATATCGGGGACACCGTGTGAGCCAACCAGACTTCCGCTTTGATGGATGATGTCACTCCAAGGCAGATAGAGAACGTTCCATTGATGACATGTATCACTCCCAGAACCACCACAGCAACCACTACTGCATACACCATGGTTACAGATCTAATACTCCATAGCAACCACACATAAGCACTGATGTGAACCTAGCAACCAGGAATGGTGATTGATGTTTCCATTTCCATGGTATTTTGAGAAATATTTGTAGCATATTATTCCATTCTGCAGAGAATATTATGTGGCAGTTGCTTGTTCAAGACAAATCCATATTGAGCAGTTCTAGATATCACAATTGGTGATTAAATGAGGTGCAATGTAATCTGTCAAAAGTGTGTTTCTTGACATATGTGTCTCAATAAATAAACAGTCCCATTAAAGCGTTGTGTTCTCCCTCACATTGTTCCAGTTAAGCATCCAATAACTAAAGCTGCATCTAAAAATATACATAAGAATCATAAGTAAATTTTATACCTAAATGAAACATTACAAATCAATACCTTTTCCCTTGTTGGCTCTATGCTAGTTAACTGTTTGATGATGAATTATTTAGTTGCCCCATGCAGTGATGATACAGCACACTTTGTTTAATATGGCACCAAACATTGAGCCAAAACGTCAATGAGCAGGAAAATTTACAGTACCAAAAATAATTATGCATTTAAAGATTCAGCAGCCAAAATCCTCATTTACATGGATGTCAATTTACTTTCTTTTGACAGAATATCAATAAACTAACAATGGAAACACCTGCAACAAACATTCACTTAAAATTCCAATCACAAACCAACTTTTTGATGAATCTGTCCCCTGATATTGAGCATTGTATTTCAGCTGGTTGAACAAGAAATGTGAACTGATTTGATAATCCAGCAGAGCCCAATGAGCAAGGCATTAGGTCAAATTTTAGGCTTGGATGTATGCATGACAGGGACCTGCTATATTGGTCTAGAGAGAATTCTCGCAGCTTCCCTTGTTTTCTGATTGCTTATATTTTCTAATACATACCATGATGGAAGCAGAATTATGGGGGATTCTCTTTTCAAAGAGAACATTGTATTTATTTTGCATGGGCACAATACATTACTCTATTTGGCTTTCAATGATAATGCAAAATATAGAAGCATAGGAATTTCGTGTTTTGACGAGCACCAAATACATTTCTGTTCTGCTAATTTCTACTGCAATGATTTGTGTAATAAGGGTGTAATTATTATGGGCCATGCATCAATGTCGGTATGTGAATTTCCATGCAACTTAATCTCATGTTCAACAATGTACACGGATTCTAATGGTATTCTCTCTCCCTTCATAACAAGGTTAAGTAAATTTTAACAAACTGTTCAATGCAATGGAGTCAGTCACTGCAGACTTGGACACTTCAGTCATTATTCCTAGGGTTGTTGAGCTTCCAGCCACCTGAGGAGCATGTAGCAATATAGTTCAGTTAAGTGTTGCTTGTAACCTCTCTTTTCACTTGGATACCATGGCAACAGAACAATTTGTAGACATCTGACAAATTCTGTTCAAGTCAGCAGAAAAACACATCTTTTGGCACAATTTATATCAAGCTGCTTTGACGAAACCTCAGAAGTCTCATCTTTGCTGAGACATGTATAACCTGTAAGTTTTAATGACATGAATTTATATATTCAAACATCTCATGAAATTTTGGAAACGAGGAAAACAAAGGAAAAAACGAAAGAATTTCACGCTGTGCCTTTGATGCGGTATTTTTCAAAAATGATAGGAATTTCACCCTCTGAATTAAGAGGGCGTATTTTGTGGATGATTTACCACTTCAACTTTTGCTGCTCATTTCGAGAATAATAGAAACATTCAGTTCCTTGATTTCAAGCTGTATATTTTCTGAAATTTATATGAGCACAGTGTGAATTTATATTGTTCCCACAATCGAGGTATTTCCAAATTGGTTTTGCTGTCCGGTATTAGGCTAATTAGCCTAATTTACCTAATTCAATGGCCATAGTAATTGCAGAAATGTATTGTTATTTAATTCCAATTAAAGTTCTGTTACAAATTTCAGCATCATTATTATAATTAGGAATATAGTGTTTTAAGTCCTTCCCAGTATTTGCAAATTTTGTAAAAGAAAACCCAGAAAACATAACTGGGCTAATTAGCCTAATTCCATTAAAACCAATTTGGGAAAAACCTTGAATGAAGAGATACGAAAGAACATTCTATCCAATGTGTGCGAACAGCATCGCAGCGTGACTTCCGTTTCCTTTAAATTTTGAAAACAATTTCTTTTTGGACCAGTTTTAAAGTATTCTAACTTGTAATTTTGCGCGGAAAATGATAGCCAGACACTATGTTTTCTTTGTGTTGTTTTTTTTTATCATGCAAATTCATTGTGGATAACTTAAAGGTCAAAAGCTGGTGGTAAGTAAATCATTAAGATTCTGTGTCTGTCGACTATAAATATTTGGGGATTTTTCATGTATCGTTATTCTAGGTCTGTATTTTTGCAATGTCTATTGATCCCTTTAACGTTTTCCTCAGAGCAAAGTATGTGCAAACCTTAAGAAAATGGTTATTTCCTAGAATCTATATCTTGTGGAGATTTAATATTTTTCTCTTGGATTGGCTTACTGCATTACCTGTCTAAAGATATTCTTCTTTCCGCTTGTTCTGTTTCTTCTTCTACTGGTTTTTTTTTTGTCAATACCTTAATTGAAATAAAGCTTGGTTGCATTGAATCTGTACGTGCGACAGCTGCACAAATGTTGATTCAGCAATCAATGTAATTCTATCTAAAACTTGAGACTTTCAATATGTGATGTAAATCAAAGATTGTTGGTTTCACAGAATAACTTGTTAACCTGATAAATTGGCTTCAGCAACCCACAGATCTGTCCTTGAAACAAATCTTAGATGAACCTCTTTTGGCTCGAATTCCTTGCCAATGTCAACCATTCACTTATTTGTACTTTTGTGTGTCTTGGATATCGATGACATTTAACTTTTCAAAAGGTTGATTGCCCATTGCCAATCTTTTATCATTTTACATATGAATTTGCCAATCACATTTGCTGCAGCACTCCGTGAAACAGGTCCAGAGGAACCTCTCGAATTTCTTGCCAATGTTACTCAAAGGATTCAAAAACTCGTTTTGCATATGGTGTAGAATTCAGATTTGTCTCCTGTAAGTGTCGTTTCCCTTTTCAAAAGGGTAACTGCCCACTGCCAATCTTTATTCATTTTTCATATGAATTTTTCTGAATCTCGATTTGAAATGTTATACATGATAATACATGACTTATTATTCAATCAAAAATGTGAAATGATTAGATGTTCAAGACAAATTTTTCTGAATATTTTGGGCTGGATAAGCATAAGACCTTCATTGATTTATCCCTTAAAGACGTAGATGTAAAATCCATGTCAGAATCGTAAACCTCTTTCGCATAATTAGATAGTTTGCTTCAGAAATCTTTGAAGACGTTACGGTAAAGCTCTGATTCTAAGTACGTAGGCATCAAATGTGGGTGAGAGATCAATGAGTTTTACCACTTGAATTCGTGTAAATTTCCCCAGCTAATTCAAATGTATGTGACATTCTATTTTTCTCAAAATGTTCACCTGTTGGCAGTTATTGGTGTTTGCATTTACTATTAGCACTTCTTGCTAATAAATGTAAGTGGACTACATGTGTCATGTAAAAAGCTCTATTGTTTATTTTCTTTGATTTAGGAGGGGAAATAACCTAACCCAAGTACAATTTAATGAGTAATGCATAGTACAGTAGACTCACTGTTTTGGCAATTCCCGAACACATGTACATAAGTCCCAGCTCTGAAATTCCTATCAGTTTGGCAACTTACAGAAAAAAAGAGAGAACAAAAGAGTTCAATGCTGTGCTTGAGAATTTCTATTGTTCCAAAATTTATAGAAATTTCAGCCTCTGAATATTGAAAGGATCAATCAAACGTGTCAACTCGATTCAAAATCACCTTGCGTAGTCAATTTATACACGACCCTTCATATTGTGTTTCGTACTTACCTTCTGATGTTAAGGTCTTAAACAAAAATTTAGAAACCTTAACTTACCCTGACTTCTTTGGGTCTTGGTGGGCTTAGATCAAATAAAGCTAATCTTTCTTACGTGTTGCAGCTGCCTTTTTCAAGTTGGTTACCAAAATATGGTTGCCCGGTGTCTGAAAGTTTTTTAACGTGTTTTCTCGCAGCATCTCAAAGCTCCATATTGCTGCTTTCCTCTTTACCTCCCAGAATCTAATGTCTTATCCCTTGTTCAAGGAACAGACTTACATAAATCAATGCAGCAATATACGGCAGCCGCATACATTTTCGTCGTAAAAATCAATGACTCTGTATCTGTAACCTTTCAGAGTTAAAGCTATTGTTAATGATTACTGATCCAAATAATTTGCTGCAGGATTTTAACTTTTTCATCAATTATAAATCAGTTCTGTTCAACAAATTACGCAAAAATGTTCTGTGATGAGCTAACAATGTAATGGCATGGGATTTTGCCAAAAAAAGTGCTAACTCTATCGAACGGGTCAACGCACCCATATTAATTACTTTGAAGGAAATTCAATGAAAGGATTCGGTCGCCAGATTTATCCATTTATCACATAATTTTATCATTTGGTTTACTTCATTTTTGGGGGTCATAATCCTTTTTTACTTCAACAGCTGGCTAAATTATGATCATTTTCTGTTTATTTTTTTTATTAGATTTTGTAGATATAGACATAGCATGCACTAAATTGATGTTTAAAAAATGCCAAAATATTTTAATACATGGCATGGACGAACAAGGAGAATCCGGCTTTTTCGTAGACACAAAATGAAGACCATTTAGCCAGTTGGGTTGAGATAATTTCCTCATTTAGAAATGACGTGTATTAGTTTTATCTTTCTGCACCGCAATTCAGAAATTTGTATCAAATTGAGAGTGAATTCACCAACCAGTAAATACGAGGCCTTATGTTAGGCTTAATGTTTTCCTCAGCAACTCGGGCAAGAATACATAAGAATTCTCCCTCTGACAGGTAATTATTATACACGCCACTTAAACGTTACCAAACATCACACACAAGCAGCTCAGCTACTGATCAATGTTAGGCAATGTACGCTCATGTTTCAAAGACAACTTGTTCATTGATTATCACTATGCCTTCAGGTTGAATTCAATACCTAATGCTTCCTCATGTATGCTACTTTTTACCAATATATCAGGCTTGCAGGATCAAGGAAACATTTTCCTAATTTTCACATCCAGTTTTCCCTAAAAGGAACAAAAATCTTTATCCCTTGATAGAATTTTTTGTGCAAGTAGGGCATGTATGAAACTCAAGCCATGCATTTATTCTCTTTGAAATGTAGTGAGGTATTGCTCTCATATTATCAGAGATAGAACGTTGCTTGTAAATAAAGATTTTCATCCTGATCATTCCAATTAAACTTATGTTGAAATTCAATGATACCAGAGAATTTTGGAAGATAGTACGCTAGTCTATTGGAAATGGCAAGCTTGTGTGACTGAGCCCACTAACTTAGCAATTCGGACCTGGATAATTTAGTTAAACACTGGGAAATAATGGGATGTTTGCTCAGGCAGTGGTACCATGAGGTTGCATAAATGAAGATAAGCTTTCAAATAAGTTTCCTTACATCCTTTGCCCAAGGAATGATGAGGAAAGTCAATTAAGCATGCATGTAGTTGTCATAAAAGGAGCCCGTGGGGTAATGGAATATTCTTGTTTAATTTCTATCTTTGGGTAATATAGCAGAATGACATTAGTTTACCCCAGTATGCTTCTGCAAAAATAGTACTGGATTTCCTGTTTTCTCCATTACATACATCATTCAAAAATTCTGTCTTAATAAATGGTTTTCTGCTTCATTATCCAGTAGGACTGTATTAATTAAAGCCTGTCCCATGCACAGTTACATGGTTGACAATAATTACACAGAGGAATAACAACAAGGCTGGAAGTAAATTGACTTAATTAATCAGGATTCATTCAGGGCTGTTTCTCCTGCGGATTTGTGATAGATGTGAAGCATCAATAACAGTTCAATAGTTGTGGGCTGTTTGAAAGTAATGCGATGTTTGAGCGCATCAGAATATAATTGTTACCAATAGTGTGATAGTGTGCAGAACTGCAATGGTAAAGCATAGCAGTTTTCTGCCACCCACAACTGTGGTAGGAACCTGCCGGGCAATAAATACACGTTACACTTTGTTCCCTGCTGCAAACATCAAAATTTGTGATCTATTGCTGCTAGGCATTATGACATAAGGAGAAGTATCTGCATAGTATTTTTAGTTTTTGCCTCCCTGTTTTCTATCGTAAAGCCATAGCTGCCAAACAACATCGGTCTAGTAGACAATATCAGGGTTACTTGGATTCATGAATCCTGTGCAAATGTGAAACAATTTGTAGTCTTTACAGGAATGATAATGCTGAATTACATACCTTATACGGTTACTGTTTGATCCACACACATTAGTGTTCACCCTGGCCTTTCTAAAATGTGTACATCCAAACGAAAATGTTAAAGGAAAAGGGCCACAACCAGTCTCTATCTGCCTCCAAGTACCTACTGCCTTCCTTCTACTGAAGGCTCACAGCAATATCAAATCAATTCTATTAACTTCAATCTGTAGCAGCTGCATGCAATGTCCCTGCAACAATCAATGAAATTGTATCTGTAACCTCATATGAACTGTTCCCCAAATCTCTGTAATTATGAAACAGCTGCATTTCAAACTTATAATGAAGCTGACTATGTTGGAATTTTAATCAAATCTACATTCCTCTGTGTGTGACATGAAATCAATTACTGTCATTGAATGACAAGAAGCAAATACTTGTTTGACAAATAAATTTTCATTTAGAATTTATGTTCTCTTCTGAAAATGTTAACTGTTTTAATATATATATTTGATGGTCCTGTTCAATTATATTCAAAATTATTTTTGGCTACAATAAAATAGTGCAAATCTAACGAACATCAAGGAAATTAATTGCCTCTCAACTTCAAAGTCATGAATGGGCAATTAACGAAGGACTTTAGTATATCCAACTGAAGCTACTTTTAAATACCTTCACATTTCAAACACATGGGATGGAAAGAATAGAAATCCATGTTCTGCTTTTTTGTCTTTGATGGAAAAACTATGAAATTACATGTCCCCCCCAAAAAAAACATGCCCTGCTGTACAGAGAAGTGTAGAAAGTTTCCAGCTTGAAGAAAATTCACTTCACACCATGCTATTTATACACTAATTTCTGTACTATTCCAAAAAAATGCCGCGTTATGAACTGTGCCTCTCATTCACTTCTTTTCGTCAAGAAAAACATTACGCACATGACAATATTTAGTGGGAAAAAAGTAGCAGTCATCAGATTATTGGGTCTCTATGTCAAATTAACCGAAATGCTCAGTGGTGTCAAAAAGTGCCGCCCACCCCCAAAATGGGCGGCATCTAGTACTAGTCTGGGTGGCAAATTTGAAGCAAAGATTCTCAAACCGCACTTTTATATTTAACACTTCATCTCAATTTATTCAAAATTACCAGTCACGTTACTCGTTCAAAGGTGCACGGGCGCCAACTTTTGTTTTTGGCGGTACTCTCAATTTATTCTGACACCACTGAATGCTGCCTATTATTTCTTGATTTAACATATCATTTGGTGTTTTTTTATACTAATTTGCTCACTATTTTTATTGGTGGGCATAAATACCTGTAAATTTATCTTTATAATCGATAAAATACATCACAGTTATTTCAACTTAGGTGTACCCCCTGGTCATGCAAATTCAGGCTTTGAGCTATTATCTAATCTGCAGGTTTTCCAAACAACATTGATTGAATGCCAAGAACCTAAAGGGCATTTGTAAACAATCAAGGACAAAAGGTACAATAAACGTTTTATGATTAGTACGTTTTGTCATTCAGTGCTCTGTAAACTTTGAACTTTTTAGCACCAATTTTTCTATCCCAGGTTTACTTTAAATTAAAAAAATTAAAGAATAAAATGAAAAATGCACATACACAGTCTCAAACGCGACCCTATCTCGGACGCGCCCTTAGTGTAGAATCGAATACTAATGTATCGATAGGTGAATTGAATAATCGGGATAATCGATTATAAATGTGTGACAGTGTGTCACCGTAAGGGCCCTTTCTCATCAAAGTTTAAGCCTTGACCCAATATTTAAATTAAGTCCTTGACATTTACCTAAATGTACTGACAGGACATAATCTAGGCCACAAGCTCATTTAA
>JBCAUI010164866.1:0-17605 GCA_038406195.1 Haplosyllis anthogorgicola
CCATACCCACTGAAAAAGAGCAAGGTCCTGGTAGGGTTCACCGCTAATTGTTTTACAACCCCTCAGTCCATGGCAGTAATGGTGTGAATCTGCGTCGCGAATTTTGCTTTACACTTTTTGTTACAGTATGTTGACACAGGATGAACTTGCACTAAATGGTCATTCAATAGATCATATGTGACTTCGTCAGCAAACTGCTAAGTCCTCAACAGTCTCGATTCAGCCGTGTCAGTGGATCATTTTCAACAGAAGCGTGAGATATTTACCTTCAGCACTGCTTCAAATTTCCTTTTGCCAAGTTCGGTCAACTTCCTGTATCCGAGAGGTCATGTTAACTTAAGATGGCAGCACTTCAATTTTCACCATAAAATTTCATCAATTCACACAGCAGCGAAACCAAAAGTGTTCGTTGTCAATTGTCAAGTATCAGCAGCAAATAAAACAAAAAAAATTAAGGCAATTTTGGTTGTAAAGAACTCTAAACCTCAATCAAAGGCGAAGAATAAAACATCTTACATTAGAGATCAAATTGTTACCAAACTGGCTGGCGAGAAGATGTGGCAAGGAGTTACAGAGTAGCTCAGTCGGGTACAAACTGTGACATACAAAGCGCGATTTTATATCTAAAGTTATGTGATGGTGTGCTGAACTGCAATGGTAAAGCAGTGGAGATTTCTGCTGCCCCACAATTGTGGCGGCACTTGACAGGCAATATACACATATATCACAAGCTACACTTCGTTCCCTACTGGGGGTGGAGGGTGGTGCGAATGTCAGATATGGGTATGTGGTTGAGGGGTTGGGGTAATGGTTGGGGTAGTTGTAGGGTGGGAGTAGCGGTTGGGATAGGGTTAAGGTAGCGGTGGGGGTGGGAGTGGGAGTGGTTGGGTGAGGGTGTGGGTGGAAGAAGGAATAGCGGTAGGTGTGGGCATAGCGGTTTGGGCGAAGGCACTTGAGGCCACCGGAGTAGATTTACTGGGGAGTATTGAAGATGTCAGAATGATTAATTCCAATTACGAAAATAAGTTAAAATGTTGGATTGATCTAGCAAGAAAAAGTCCGAAAAGTATTTAGCAAAAAGAATTACATAATAGAAGGGTAAGCTAGAAAGTCAATTGGGCTAAACATACTTAAAGGTTCAGATAAAGGCTTCGATTGTTCCAAACCAACTTTATAAAGAGTCATCAATCAAGTCATAAAAAGTCATCAATCAAGAAGTGCGCTGCACAATAGGAATACATAATAGTGGGTTAAAATTACCCGTTTTTACGTCACTTTGTTCGTTTGAAAGCAAAAGTGAAAATTGTGAAATGATCAGATTCTACGGCAGTGAGGAACGTAACGTCACCGAGTAACTTCAGACAGAATTACTTTTCCAGTTGGTTGTTACGTTCAGCGATTTCATCTGGTAAATTAACGAGGTTAAGTTACAATTTGAACGTCACTTAAGTACGCGCGAGAAGATCTCTGAAATCATCGACCTTTGCTGCTGAGGTAAAATGTGTTTTTTTCTTGTGACGTAACATTCAACCTAAATGGACACTTTCCAAAAGGTAAGTGTACAGTACGTATAGAAACGTGCAACTTTAACTCGCTATTTTGTGGGCTTAAGACCTCAAAACAATCAACCTTCAATCAAACGAACACATATTTGGACGTCACAACGCATAAATTAAGCTTACTGCAGGAAGTAAGCAGGTTAAGTGTCACTTTTGTTTTCAACGTTAGAAGACGCTTTGTGTTTTAATTGGACCACAAGAGTTTCAAGTTGTTTTCGGTGCACTTAAGAGTGAAATGTGAAGGAACAACATCACTCCAGAATCCGCGTCAAAACGTGGCGGACATCTCATTCTTACGTCAACGTAGAACGTAACGTCAATGCTGCATTATTAAATTGGTCTAGCAACAAGATACCTACAATGTTACCTGATCGAACGGACAGACGCACAGACACAAACAGACAATCAGACGCGACTGAATACACCACAACCTGACCTGAACGAAAACGGGGAGTATTCCATGATTTCCACGCACGTGAAAAAATTACAGATTCAGGTGACAAAGCTAAATGTAAAAACTACAACCAAAACGCGACACAAGAACTCGACTTTTATAAAGTCAAGTTTCACGTAAGGTAGAGTTAAACCACTCTATTGTGCAATTAGAGTGTAAAGACTCTGATATTAAAGACATGGACATATCTTATTGGATATTCATTTCAGTTGCAACGGAAGGTAAAATAGACTGGGGACTAATCTGTAAAATCTTTCATCTGGAGTGAATCAGGATATTAATACCTTCTGCACAGAGAATAGAATAAGGTAAGTATGTACTTTGTCTTTAGTATTTTGATCCAAAAAAGTCGTAACGTGCGAACTATCGCATGCCAGTTTCTGAAGATGTTTCCAATCTGAGAACGTTCGATGTTTCCGAAGTTTTCTTGCAATCTTGAGGTGCATTGTCAGTTTCTAAAATTGTTGGCTGCGCTGACAATTCAGGAAAATTTTAGACTGTACAGATCTATCAATGGTGCAGAGTAAGAAGTTCCCTGCCATGTCTCTTCAGTTTAGAAATAATTTTTATTCCTGTAAAAGTCACAGCGGGAACTTTTATTGTTCTGCAAAACGAAATTAACTCCTGAGCTGTTTTCTATTGACTGTACAGCATGGAATTCCTTTTTCCCAAATGTGTCCAAATTAATATCATTTCACGAGCTGCAGTGATTTTTATCATAATATCCGTTCTACATGAAAAATAACATCATAAACATTTAGTTCTACGGATAAAAAAGTTCGGACTGAAGTTGAATGTAAAGAGTCCCATAAAGATATGTATGCACAGGGATTCCTTGCTAAGTGCATATTTAAAGCCTTAGACACAATTAGAGGCAGAAAAAAGTGTGTTTGCTTGTTACATAATGCACTACAAGATTCAAGTATGGTGCTTGTTAATGTACTACCAGGTTTTGTGAAAGCGTTGGAAGGATTCCGTTAGTGTACTAAATAAACGCAGAAAATGCACCGAAAAAGTTCGCAAAAACGTAAGCATGGGTTCTCTCAGCTGCAGATTGAGGTTCAGGTCAGTTTGAGCAAGAGTTTTTACAAAATTATTATGAAAAGCAATAGAGGCCAGTTTGACGCAGGGCTGAGTTTATAAATGAGAATAAAGCAGTACCACTTGTACAGTAAAATAGTCCTTGTATTTGTACCTAGGGGCCGAATCAACAGCAAGATCCACCCAGAAGCAAACAATCTGAGTTCAACTCCTGTTGCACTTGGCGAAGGTGTCCAGCAAATCTCAGTAAATTACAGGTTCACCACACGAAGGTGAAAAATTGGCACTAGCAATTGCTAAGGGGGGAAGATTGAGTGGCCATACCTTGTACTGGACGTGGATTACTCCTGTTCCAATCACTTGAATGTGATGGCTTACGTCAAGGTTGGGTGAATTCTCTCCCGTGGTTAAAGTCTGTCACCTTTCAAGACCAGAACTGGCCTAAAAGAGCTGTATGTTTAGTGCAAGAACTAAGTACTAAGTAAGTAATTAAGAACCTCCTAAAATGCACAGAAAAAAGCTGCGCGTACAGAGATACTCCAATCCAATCTGATCTCAACTCCACCTCAGTCTCAAGCTGAAAATCCTCATCACCCGCCAAATTATTCCTGGCAAAATATTTGGTGCTTCTAAACATAAATAAGCGATGGTAACACATGTTAAACGGTAATGTGAATATTCCAGGACTTCGTGTCTTTTCAGGAATATATTAGTTGGCTGTATTTCAAGCAGGAAGGAGACAAGGTAAACAATTCTGTCGCTTTTGGGCATCACTATTAAGTCTCTTGTACAGACAGAAAGGAACAACGACCTCATGTTCATATTCAGAGGTTGCCAATTTGTGTCACTTGTAGAAATGTTTTGCTTAAAATTGTATTGCATGGATTTAAATTTAAAGAAAGATATCTGTCGCAAATTTTACGAACAATAGAAATACACTCAGTGTTGTTTAGTTGTTCACCAAAACGGAGAGCTGTCAGTAAATTTGAAAAGCTCTGATATGCGATTGACATATTCCTGAGGTAAGTTTCTTAATGTACGAACAACAGTACACGGCATTTGTATCAGTTTCGAAACGTCCACAACAAAAGAGAGGACGTAAGAATTTCACGTTGTGCTTTTGATGCGCCATTGTTCCCAAACTGATACGAATTCCGTGTACTGCTAGTGGCGTTTTTTGTTTGTTTGTTTGTTTGTTTGTTTTTTGCCTTCGGAGCCCTGGAGTATAGTGCGCTTGGCAATTTTTAGCTCTGTTATCCCTAGCTCCGGTCTTAGTCCAGTTCGAGCTATCTTGTGGTATTCACGGCAGCAGTTGCTGGCAGGGTGAGAGGAGGAGCCTTGTTGGTACAGGCGAGTCCGTGCAACCCTTGCATTATGATACCATCCTTGTACATTCTGTATTTTTGGATATTTTTTTGGATAAATGAATGCTGTGGTATATATCATCAGTGGATTCATGCCCTGACTTCTCTGCATTAGCCGACTTGTCTCCAAAGCCGACAATGTCATGTATACCACTGCACACGATGTCAACAGGCTACATCTTTATACATTTTAATTCATGTTGTTAACATGTCGTAAGACATGCAGGACAATAAGATCTCATGATGCGTGACATCATCAAAGTCACTTTTTATTACCCATGTAGATTACGGTTTATTATGCATAATCCCTGAGAATTAAGACTTTTATCAAACAAGTTTTTTAGCCACTAGAGTTCGCATCGAATTGCAAATATTATAACGGGTCGTCCACGTTTTTGCGTAGAAGAAACAGGATAGTTGACATGCTAACATAGTGAGTGTTCATTGTTAAACAGAAAACAGGTGATAAGTCTGAATAAGTAATACCACTGGCCCCATAAATGGACCCTAGTCCACATGATGTGATGTGCAGAACGATAGATATGATGTCCTTCTCTTTGATTGTTTAATTGTAGTTCAAATCAAAACCAAAAGATTCGATCAGTACACGGAATTTGTATCAGTTTGGGAACAATGGCGCATCAAAAGCACAGCGTGAAATTCTTATGTCCTCTCTTTTGTTCTAGACGTTTCGAAACTGATACAAATTCCGTGTACTGTTAATTTCAGATCTTTTGTATAAAATTATGCAATAATTTGCCTTTTTAGGAACCAACTGCAAGTTTTGTTGATAGCCGCACTTTGAAAATCCTTTCGGTGCAATGTCATCCTAATGGTTAAAGGGCTTAATAGTGTAAAAGCCGTCCTGTTGAAAATACAGGTGACATGTATAGGATTACAGTGTTATTTTAGGCTTCAAGTGATTTAAGATTACATCCAGAAGAACAATGGTCCATTCATAAAAATCTTAGAGCTTTAATTCTTATCTAACAACTTTTTTGCAATACAACCTTTGTCTTTTGGCGTGATTCAAAACCTTAAGTGGCTTGAAAACTATCTACCTGGAGATATTATTGAGAAAATTACCATTTCGTTTTAAGCCAGAGTTATAACTATATCAAATCACGAGATTTCAAGTCATCAAGATCAAAAGCGTTTTGTGGTAAAGACAAAATTACTCTGATATGATTTGACATGATAGTAAGTCTGTATTTAAATGAGTTAAAATTGTTCTTGTTTTTTATTTTAAAAAAAATGTGGATCGAGGTCCATTTTATGGGGCCCTCTGATTCAGACTTCGGATGGATTTCAAAGACAGGATGGATCTGTCTCTTACTTGGTTACTCACTTGTAAGCGGCGTTAAAAGGGTAACTTGACCTCATTAACGACTGCAAGTAGCCCTCCATACAATTCATCCGAAACAGAGAGTAACCGTGGCCACGTAAAATTTTTCTCGTCTCTTTTAAAGAAAAAAAACCTTGTGGTTTCATGACAGGCGTCACTTCGTGTTTTCATTTTCACAAGATGTTGACAATGCTGGATATTTGATTTTTATTTTTTTCCACAAAGAGCTATCTTTTAATTTTGTTGGTTCATGCTTTAGTAAATATATATTCAACTTCGAACTCAAGAGCTGGGTAAATTAAAGTTGAGTGACATGAACAGAAAGCGTTAGTGAGCTTAGTTTGCCCTTTTTACGTCTACTTGTACGTATTGGAAAATTTTGAAAACGCAAGGCGGCCGAGTAACTCTTTTGACTTGGAATCTGGTGATTTCATGTGATATTAATTCATGAATCGATATTATCATTTAAAATTACAACTACCTGTGTCATTAGGAAAATTAGCATGATCACTATATATGGTCAGTTTAGACTCGGCCTACCACTTGATACATCTTGAGGCGGTACCATAAAACCTTCACAAACGCGTTAATAATGACCGTTAATGGGGTTCTGAGCTCGTTTGCAAGGGACCAGGTTCCCCTGATAAGAAACCTGTTTTAAAATACGCATAAAGCCGCAGTATTTCGTTTCAGATGGAAAAGAAATGACCAAAATGACTGCGTGTTGTAGCGTGACTGAATAGCAGAGTTTTCAGCTTAAAACCTGGGGTCAGGTCACTTTAAAGTTGATAAATAGCAAGAAATGACGAGCCTGGTGAGAGCGTGTTCAATATAACATAGTTACTTCTCTGTCATTTACAACCAGATACGACAGAATCAAATAACTTTTGTAATTAGTTTGGAATTGTCCAATAGCTGGTCTGTCGAATGGTGTGTGACAACAGTTTCTAACGTCACTAACGCCACAGCGTTGTAACTTATGACGTGATTGCAAAGTTTTTAAGTCTCATGCCCTGCTCGGGGCAGGAGGCTCTTTGAATCCATGAGTTGGTTTTCATGTTTTTCTCGCACCCATTACAGTTTTCTGGGACATATAATAGGAAAAATACAATAGGGAAACACTTTTCCAGTCATTTGAGACCAGAATCAAGCCAGCTGAACTAGAGTCAAGCCAGACAGACTAGAGTGAAGTCAATCGGACTCGAGTCAAGCTGCACAGAGTAGAGTCAAGCCAGACGGGGTAGAGTCAAGCCATTTTAGATCATTTTAGACACTTTGGTAAAAATATGGCATGAAGCTCTGTGCACCAACAGGTCATCCCTCAATTTTTTCAGTTTGTCTCTTGGTTTCTATTTTGATGGTTGTCGTTGGTCTTTTTTACGAACAAGGCTTTTCAAAAGAGACAAGTTTTACAGTGATCAAAATTTGCAAATGTTTCCTTTTCTCAACAAATAGTGATACTAGCAGTGGATGGATTCTCAGTTGTTGTACATTGCATTATTAAGTGACTTGTTGGTTTGTAATTAAAGTGTAAAAAGTATTAAAATTCACTTCAACTTCCATAAATGGTCGGGTAAGAATAGATTGGTGCAGAGACTCCACTGATACCTTTTTAGAGGGGCAAAAAGTTTTGTTGTGTTTATTTCGTGTCAACATGCGGCAATTTACGATAACATGTGTCGCTTGTGTAAAAACGTGTTTCTCTTTCGTAAAATAGGAAACAAAATAATTTCTGACAAAGCGAATGAACCGCAGCAATTAAGGTTCGGCATTTCGTTTTTGCCAGCCTATTTAAGAATATTGTCTGATTAGAAAGTGAATTTATACCATTACTGCTAAGTTAACGAATATTACTGCTCAAAATCCCTAAAATGGGGCTAATATTTACGGATAATAGCATGAATTTGGCTCCATAATTGGAAAGTATACCTTTATTCCCAAAATTCTACAAATTCTTAAAGGTAGCTGGACCAAACTTGTGACCGGATAACAGAACCAAACCCAAGTTCCTGATAGTCGAACCTGCAGTTTAAGACCACTGTTATTTGCGACCATAAACAAAGACCTCAAAAGTTGGTTGTAAGTTGGGGTTTTTTGGTGTAAGGGTTACCGCGTAGACAATGTACCAGCTTAATCATGTCTCTTTCCAGCAACTATACATTTTGTTTGCGAAAGGTTTCCACATAAAAAGGTGGGAAAACGTAAACGGATCGGCTGTTTTCTTGATTAGTTGACGGGCACCAGGCAAGAAATGTCTCAATTGCAGCAATTCACAATTTATGTAGTTGCTTCATTTTGGCAGAGTGAATTATTTTTTGATTAATTTCAATTTCAGGTTTCACAAATGTTTTATGAACAATGAAATTATGCAATTTCTGTAAATGACAAGTGAAAATTGTAACTGAGTGAAGAAAAGTGCTAAATATTTTTTTACGTTCTTATGATAATTTCCCTTTAGGAGGACACCGTTTTCTGCTGTATTTTACATGAACAGATACCGGTGACATAGACTAGGTTTGTAATTATTCCGTTTGTTGTGCATGATCTTTCGTTAGTTACTGTAAGTTACCCGTTTTACGTCAACTTGTAAACTTGTGGAAGACGAATTTGGAAATGACCAGATTCCACCTCTGCAGCACATAAACCGTAATTGATTCACCGACCTTATGGTTGTTGCTTGGGTTAAATCTGATGAATGCATTGGGCGTATTTTCATAACTAAAGATGACCATTTAAAACAACATTATTTTAACAGTACACGTACAGCGCAGAGAAAAAACGTGTAACTTGCTTCCCTTCTCTTTCAATTCCCTTTGCAATGCCATTAGTTGCATCTTTTTGTCACAAGACGTTTTTTTCCGGTTTTTCTCCGTCTTGTGAGTTTGACTATTTGCACTTTAACCGAAGGCAAACACTCAAGCAGTGAAGAAAATCCTGTACGTGTGGAGAGTGTAGGTTGAATGTCCCTAGTCAAATATTGAAATAGTTCATCATTTTATTTAGACTATAGCGATGTCAAGTTACACACCTTTCTCCATCCTTGCAAGTGTACGACTAAATAGTTTAACATGTTTAGAACAAGTCAGGGAAATGCCCCGCATGAGCAGGTTTTACATCGGTCGAGTTTCTCGGCGGCGTCACGTTTGCTCCTGACGTGAATCTGGTGACCTCACAAATTCTTTTCCACGTAACGAGTGACGTAAATCGAGTAACTTGACTGCGCAACAGTTTATCACTTTATTTCAATACATGAAAATGTACTGAGTAAAACGCACTATTCTGGGGTAAGTTGTTTTGGGGTTTTTTGCCCTTTTCAATTGAAAACACTTACAGCGCGATTTCACAAACCAAAAGCATCGGCAGTGACGAAGTTTTCCATGTCAAACGCGCACATGGAAATGTCCTAAAACAAATCCGGTTCAATGAAAGTCTTCGGAATACGACAAAGAATCCTTTACACACAATTAATTTATGACTACTTGTTACATGAGATGTGTACTCCACTGCTGCATCTGGAAGACTGAGAAAGAATGTTGTTAGTATCAGCTAATGAGCATGCAGCTGGCAACATGCAGATGTGCGTGTGTGCGCTTTTTGTTGAGTTCCATATGCATCACTAAATTCTAACGTTAAAGTGAATGAGCCAAATTAGAAGACTTTCTGAGATCATTAATAAACGCATATTACAATTGGCAGTTAAGGATTTACATGCGGTTTGGACACGGTTGTTGTTTTTAGAAGCTGACTAATAAACACTCGTTTGGATGCGGTTATTCTTACGTACTGAGGTTGAGAAAGTCCTGTACGAGGTTCCTTTGGGGAATAATTCGTAAAATGTGATAATTAAAATATATTTCAGATGCAAATATTAAAAGGAAAATGTAATAAAATTGATAGATTTTTCACAGTAGGAGTTCTGTAGATTTATTGATTTTCCATTGATTACTTGTCCTGAAACGTAATGAAAATTAATTAAACAAGATGTGAATAAATAGCCAATTGCTGTAGGAACCTCCATCTGCACGTGTTTCCGACACTTGCTTGCAGAACGGGGACAAAACCAAGTAAAGTTTGTAAACTATGTTCAATCAATATTTACCGCCCGCGTATGCGGGAAGGTAATGTTAGTCATGTCTGTGTGTATGTGTGTCTGTTTGTCTGTTTGTCAGTCCGGGATATAACTTTTCAACCGCTTGACCTAGAAACTTCATTTTTGGTATGGTGCTACATCTTTATAATATCTAGGTCAAGTTTGAGTATCAAGGTCATTGGGTCAAGTTCAAGGTCATAGTAATAAAAGTGTCAAAATTTTTAGTGCAGTCTGCTAATATCACATGTAATGATGTTTGAGACAAGTAAATGGGGCCAAGGTCAAAATATAGGTCAAGGTCATTTGAACGTCAAGGTCATTTAAGGTCAAATTTCTAGATTTTTGTATTTTTTCATGTTTAAATAACTGTTTGCATTTTAATGACTATACGCAAAGCCGGTGGTTCGGCCTTTGATTGGAAGGCATTCTTGTAACAAGATAATTTGTCTGGTATATTTAACAATTTGTGAGGTGAAACTCAGAAACAGGCTGGGCTTTTTTTTAATATTTTGTTGAACCAGGGTCCATTTGTGGGGCCACTGATTACCCCTGTTTTGGACTGTGTGTGACCTTTCCCATTGGTTTTAAACCCAGGTTAGATCTCTTGCCGGCACTCTTGCTTGTTTGCGTGTTGTGATCCAAAAGATCGTTATCCAAACAACATCTGACACTACACCTGCCTTTTCCACCAATAAGGGTGTACAATGTATAAGCATGCATGCATGCAGCGGGCTCCCCTTCTGGCCATCCCTCATGCAAATAGAATAGGGCAGGCAGCAGTGGTGCTCGAATCCAGGCAGTCTGTACAATTCCACTCGTCAAGCGAATATGCTACCACTCAGCCAGGGCCGGCTGGACTGGCAAACGCGACAAACGATAAAAAGTCCAAATACCTTCTTGTTTAATTTCTTTGCAATTTACTTCAAGACTGATCAATCATTTCGTTGAATAATGGCTGTCTGTTACTCTTTGAAATGCGCTCTCAATGTGCTGAAATTGTGTTTTTGTTCGGCTGGATTTGGCTGCTAAATTTGGCAGATTGGGCTTACCAAATAATTGAAGCACAAGCTATGTGAAACACAACCAAAGTAACTGAAGCCATTGGGCCGATGATTGATTTAATCCTTAATAAAAACGTGTAGAATTTAAGGAAATATTTACATGGAAAAACAAAAAACATCACTTCAGACTGAAGAGCTTTATCTGAAAGAAATAAAAAGAAAATTTTACGGTACTAAGTATATTGTTCTCTCACCTGTTGACAGGTGACGTTTGTGAAGATTAAAGGGCTGTATCACCTGGAAACTTTTTTGTGTTATGTTTCCTCAGGTTGACAATAAATCTTGTCGCAATTTACCGTATCTCTAGAAGGAAGAATGCCTCTTTTGCCGTTATATTTTTGTGTGTACAGAACAAGAAATTGAGTTAAATTTCAGAACAATTTACATCGGAAGAGAAAATGTAATTTATCGAACAATAAAGTTGTATCGTAAGTTTAGATGTTTGTCTCAAATAAATTTTATATAATTTGAGATATCACCCCTTAAAAAGGGAATAACTCAAATATTGTTCATAAACAAACAAACCAATTAGTGGCTTCTGGATGTTAAGGTAACAAGCCGAATAGGTATTTATTTCTGCACTTAACAAGAATTTTGCCAGAGCGTGAAATCCTTTTAATTATAGAACAATACAATTTAACTTTTTGGGAGTCATTAGCACAGTGGAATTGAATTGTCCGAATCCAAATGTTTCAAAATTGACTTTCAGAAGTTGATCCTTTGAACAAAGGTTTAAATTCAGGAACGGGAGAGAAATCTTACTAGTTCTTCAAATTTGATTGATTAACGTTTGCAGATAATAAATCGTTTAAAAAGTGGAAATCACGAGGCGGAACATTCCGCACTTGCTTTCAACATTTTAATGCGATAAGGATTATTACGCAGACTTTTCCAGCGGAATTTTTGATGATAAAACTTTTTTTGAAACATGCAGAAAATTGAGAAGCCTAGAAAGGAAATCTTTGAAGAGAAAGACTTTTTAGGATCATGTGTAGCGTTATTGAGCTAATTTAAGTGAAAGAAAGTACCCCAAGTCCCCAAGTGCACTCAACTACATTTTATTTGCTACATTGGCACACAGTGTGACAGTATCTAGTTACCAAATTTTTCAAAAGGACACACATGCACAGGTTCAGGGATGTAAAGCTAGCCTTCAAGTTTCAACAAATCATCAAGTTCAGTTGAGCTGCAGTGGACCGTGAGGTTGCTTTGAAACAAGCGATCCTAGTATAATTCTGGTGCTGTCGGGACATTGGGCAGTGTCTCAATGAGTCACAACCTCACCATACCAAGGTGAGCACCAACAAACATTGGTAAGACCAGTTTGAGAGTTTTCCCTGTTTGGGATCTTCTTATCACCTCAAGGGCTCATGCTAAGGTTGGATGAGTTGGCAGCTTTTAAACTGTAGTTGATGTACAATTGTGCAAAATTGACAGTTTATCTGCAAAAGGGCTGTTGGTGGACCGAGGGTCCATTTATGGGGACTGGTACCCTCTGTTTCGGTCTTGGGTAACTAATGAATAGGTTTCAAAACCAGGGTGGATCTGTTGCTGGGGTGCTTACTCACTTGGTGTGCGATCCTCAAAGTCACTTCTAATTTTAACTTTAATTGAATTTGTAATCATATTTCCCTCTATTTTGCAGACATGAAGCAGATGTAACTATGAGAATGTTCCACTTTTCTGACGACGGTAAGTACGCCAACATAACGCTGAAGCTGAACAAGCAGCTGCTGTTGTACCTCGTGCGGGCCTTCCTCTTTCTCACGTCCTGCTACCTCTTCCTGCAGCTCATTCTGGAGACAAGGGACAACGTCCTGTGGGGCGTCAACAACCTCCAGGGCTTGGACAACAGCCTTGTCAAAAGGAAGCTGCTAAATGTTAACAACATCAACAACAACAACACCAATGTGGCGCATGAAACCACCAGCACTAAAAAGCAAAGTAGGGCAGATTTAATGCAAAAGTTACATAAACACAAAAGAGGTGTTAGATGTTCGAAAATTTTTGACAGAAACCTGACGGTTCCGTGGACTTCGGAACAAGCAAAGAGATATGCGAAATTTCAGGAATATTTAGAAGAAAATGTGTTGGAACCTCTTAAGGCCGTTAATTATTCCATCGAGGGTAATTCCGGAAAGTATCCGGACCAGTGGAGGTTTTACTATGAATTCGCTAGTCTGAATTTTGTGAGTACTATTTGTGAGACTGGTTTTAACGCTGGACACTCAGCCTTCATGTGGTTAAACGTTAACCCAGATGTTCACGTGTACTCATTCGACATAGCACTACATAGGTATACCAAGCTAATGGCAGAGGCATTGCAATCCATGTTCCCGGGCCGCCTGCACGTGTTCTACGGGGATTCCCGCTTGACAGTCCCAAGATTCCGCAGGAGGAACCCCCATGTAACATGTGACATGGCTGTAGTGGATGGAGGACACCATGAGGACATCCCCAAGAGGGACATGGACAACTTCAACCTCATGACCAAATCTGTCAACAACATCCTTATCCTTGATGACTGGCCGGGCCTGGAAGATGTTAACGTCACGATAGGTAATATGTGGCGTCAGAACATAGCGGCAAAACGGGTGATGGAAGTGTTCTACTGCATGAAGGACAGAAGCTACTGGAAGAACGGCATAACGATAGGACAGTATATTTAACATTGTAAACCGCATTGCAGGACGATTACAAATGATGTAGGATCTAGTCTGACGCACTACACGTTTCTGAGTTCAAAGATTGATTTGACGTCATCAAGATGAAATATTTGATTGTTAAAGCAGCGTTAAATCAACGTTTAAGACTGTAAGATGACATGTCGCTTAGCAACGCTGCAAGTTGCAGTTGACTTTACACCGTTAAGTAATTTGAAGTCTATGTAACGTTGCGAAAGTTTCTGATCCTGCATGAGATCTTATTGATCGCAGGGTGGAGTGAACCACATCTGGCGGACTGTTAAAAGATCACCACAGACAATGTCCTACGGTCTGTCTATAGAATGACGTCATAAAAAGTTAAGTTGCGTGACGTGACGACACGACAAGATGAAATTGTGGTCAAAATTGTGCCATGGATCACTTTGTCTTATCGTTTCATTTGATAGACAATTACTTTGGACAAAAACATTGGACTAGTCTGTCTAACATGACTGTGCTGCCTGACTCTAGTCTGTCCAACATGACTCTGTACAGCTTGACTCTAGTCTGTCTAATATGACTGTATAGCTTGATTCTAGTCTGTCCAACATGACTCTGCAGCTTGACTCTTGTCTTATATGACTCTGCAACTTGACTCTAGTCTGTCCAACATGACTCTGCGGCTTGACTCTAGTCTGTCTAACATGACTCTGTACAGCTTGACTCTAGTCTGTCCAACATGACTCTGTGCAGCTTGACTTTAGTCTATCCAACATGACTGCAACTTGACTCTATTCTGTCTGACATGACTGTGCAGCTTGACTCTAGTCTGTCTAATGTGACTCTGAAAATCCAGTAGATTCAGTTGAAAAGTTACATGCATGCAGCTTCGCGGTAGTTTTCATAAGAAAACGCAAGGAAATTTCTTTTTTATAAAAAAAATTCTTTCAGTAGGGTACAATGTGTATGTTACAAAGCACGATTTTACAGTTAGAATTGTGTCATGGTGTGCTGAACTACTACACTAAACTATAGAAAGTTTCTGCCCACCATCCCCTTCCCCCAACAATTGTGGCAGCTCCTGACGGGCATTAAATACAAGTTCCCGACTGACGATTTTGTCACGATTCTATCAGCCAATCAATGTTGTGTTTCCCGCCCAGATGTGGATACATTGTGGCACAAATACAGATGCAGGAATGTCTATTGTTTCTATTCTTATTCTTCATTGTATTATAAATTTACAAATTATTTCATGTTAGACCAATAATTCTACGCCATGCATGTGAATTTATCAATAAATGCTTCTTTAGAGAAATGTTAGTCTCTAGTCAAAGCAACAACAAACAGTGTTATTATTATCAATATTTTGGAACACGTCCCCAGTTAGTACATTGACATAGACAGAAATATAAATTCTTCATCTGCGGTCAGAATTTCAGACCATGCCCTCATATGTGACATTCACGTTTTGATGGGCATGAAGAAGCACCAATCTTGTGATGAAATGAAGACCACTTAAGGCTCAATTTATGTTTTAGAGATAAGAGAACGTTATGATTTCACTGCTGCCATCTTTAGATAACTGCATTGGAGCACAGGATACATGAATTTTATTGTTTTTGGCCCTGCGTATTTACTGAAATGACCCAACACTGATAGAACCATCTTACATGTTATTGTAGATTGCATTTACAGTCATTTACTAAGAAGTTATCTTTAAAAATCTTGTACATGATTTTGTCAAATTAAAATAATAGTTTTCTCTAACACTTGTCAGAAATAAACCTAAATGATCAAGAACTGGAGCTCTTTTTAATTTGTAGCTTCAAAGTAAATTGAGTAAATGTATTGAACAAGATAGAAAAATAAGAAATATTTGTATGTATAGTCTATTTGTTTGGTCACACAATTACTTTCGAAAGAGATACAACAATTTACAACCTGTGGTTACCAACAGCAACATTGATTTTAACGCTTTTGTTCAGCACAAAATGCAAGTAAGAACCTTTTTCAACATGTAATCAACATCAAAGGATTATTGCGCGAAGCTGATAAAAATTAATCTCCTAAATCCAGTATAATCCAGTGCTAACCATCAAGCTTTCTTTCTTTTGTCTTTCAAAGCAAACACAGTAGTCAGGCCTGTACTTTCAATTTTATGAATTACATTGAGCCAACAAGGTTCTTGCCAAAGTAATAACAAGGCCAGTTGTAGTGGTTACACTCGGCAAAGCGCCACGTCTGGGAGTATGCCCGAGCGGGTGTGTCAGTACTTGTGGCAAGGGTTTTTTTCCTATTTGTATCGTCTGCTCACAGATTAGGCAGGAAATTTTAGACTAGTTTTAGCACATGACCAATAATAGTAACTTGAAAAGGATAACTGAAATTAGTAACTGACCACTATCAGTTATTTTACTGATAATAGTATAAATTCCCTGCCTAATCTGCCAAATTTGCCTAATACAACTGGGGAAATAACTAGGAAAAAGTTAGAATGTGTGTTATCATCAGCATTTCAGAACACGGGGATGGAAAAACTCCATCGCGGGAAATCAACGGGACCTGGCAACAAGCAACAAGGAAAAAATATCATTACAGGACAGAAATTTCTTCAGTATTTCTAAATAATAACGTAGTGCTCGGATGGTGACCAATCAATGGAAGGCGACTAACCAAGGAAAGGGAGTAAATGAAAGTGTAATCCAAACAATTAAACAAAAAGGCATTACTTCAATGGTTCGAAAATTAAACGGCGAGCATTTAGAGTATGTATAATATACATAAATTGTACAGTTTCCTTCATGTTCAGCTTCGAGGTCGTTGCGAAGCCGTGGAGCATTTTGTTAATTTTCATCATATTTGGTAAGTATCGAAATTCAAAATGATATAAAAAATATTACCTGGAGAATACCGAAAAAGACGGCAAACGGTATGGCAGTTTAACAGTTTTCCCAAAAATTAACTAAAATGATGGACGAGGAGTAGCCAAGATGTTAATGAAAGATGCTGCCTCAACAGGCAATTAGGTGATGACTCCGTGGTACTTTACGGAATCTCGACTCTTCTCATCAATGCGTGTCGAATCTGAAAATGCACTCCCAAGCATGTCCAATAGCGAAACCAGCGTGATCAACCAGGGATGAGCTAATTTTCTTTTATTTTCATGGGAATTTTGTCGAACACGAAGTTCTGGACGAACATTTTAAATTGTACCCCGTGCAATAAGAAATCCTCTCTTCAACTACACATTTAATCAGTACTCAGAAATCGTATCAGAACTTTAACACGGTACCTTATGGGAGCTCCCTTAAAAACCCTTATGTACACACAATTGATACGATTTCTGTGTAATGTATTCCCGTTTGCATTTGCAATTGAATTCACTTCCAATTTACAACACATTTGACAATAACGAAAACTAAAATTACACCACGTGATTTCCGTTCAAATTTATTTCTTTAAAGTTTCAACTAATAAATTTACGCTCGATTTTACACGACCTGAAATATCAGCAAGGCGGGAGGTTCAATCGTTCTCTTAATGAATAATGAATGATTCGTTTTCTTCTGCTACATTTCAGGTGGTGCCCACTCTGCGATCACAAGTTACGATTTCACAAGGCGTGCTTTTGAAGATAGCGGTAAAAGATACCGGATCGAGTGGAGTGGGCCGACCACACGGGATGCAGCGGATAGTGCGTGCAGGAATACAGGAGGAATACTAGCTCAGCCTCAGTCTTCAGCGGAGTTCGAGTGAGTGAGCTGCCATAGCTTGTGTAAAAATACTGTCGCACCAAATGTGAATTCCCAAAATAATTGGCCACAAGTATTACTTTCAGTCAGGTTCACCGCGGTTTACGCAATGGAATTTAAAACAGAAAGAAGTTGACGTATGACCTTCAAGTGATCTTGACCTTAAGATAAAATTGGCAAATATGACGCGGTATTCTCCAGCGGAGTGTAATGCGTCTGTTTGCCAGGTCATGTGTTCCGGTGGACTGGTTAACCTTAACGTATTGGTTAAATGCTGAGGCTCATATATAT
>JBCAUI010164977.1:0-17604 GCA_038406195.1 Haplosyllis anthogorgicola
GGTGCATATGTTTGTATGATATGAAGTCTCTATGATCAATAGTGTGCTCAGGATGACTGTGCACAGACAACAACGACAATGCCAATGCCAATGCCAACGACAATGACAACGATGACGACGGACGACGGACAACGGACACTTCATGATTCTATAGGCTCTTTGGCATATATGCCAAATGAGCCAAAAAAAAGCAATATTAGGTGGCTAACTAGGCTAACCTTATCTAAACGATACATTTTAACAGCTGAAGGATCACTCAAGGTAATGACGCCAAATGAGCTCATTTAAAGTAATGAGATCGGCCATAGAAAAAAGTGTTGCGTCATGGTAGAAATTAGATTTTAAAAGTTTTAGAATTTGTGTCGTCTGTGTTATCAGGCGAATTGGCCCAATTAGAGTAATCATACTATGTTTGGTAAAATGACTGATGTTAATATCTAAAAAGGTACTAACTGTGGTTCAATAACAATATCCAACAATACATTTACTTAGAAATAGCGTGAATTCTTCTGCCTACTTACGCCTAGATAGAAAGGCAAATTAAAAACATTTATTAAAGGAGTAGTACAAATTTCCACATGAGTAGTAGAAACCATTCGCATTCTTATATTACATGTTCATCGTATTCCTTATTAGAGCATCTTCACCATCACAACTTTTTGAAGTCTTCGACAAAAATTTCTGCTCCCTTTCAGCATAAATTCATCAATAACTTCTCAATTATTAAAAAAAAATCTAATTATAGTCTATAATAAGTAATGTTAATTGAGTAACAAACATCTTTTATCTGTAACAATCTTGTTTTATTTCTTTCTACAACACTATGATACAATTCTAACTTCACAGGTTGGTCTCGCACATTTTCGAAATCCTACACAAGGAGAAAATGAATGTTATGTGTTCTAGTTGTATTTTACTAGTTATCAGTGGATAAAGTAACGTTAAGTATAAATAGGTAAACCACTAGCCATGTGACTACACAACTTGCTAGTCTGGGTCTAGCAGTCTACTACATATTTCAACTATGGTCACGACTAGAGAAAATTGCATTTTTTCTACATTGCCCTACACATCAGTTATATGTATAATTTCACATCACAACATTTATTTACAGGAATAGTTATTGAAAGAGTTCTATCACTTTACGTTTATTACACATTCATAATATTAATAACAATTTATATACTGTGTACGTGTGTAGGAAAAAGACCAAACATCCTCATCTTCAACTTATTATTCATAACAGTGAATATATAAATAATAATACAATATTAGCAATAATATTACCACTAATTCACGCTTGAGGATCATTCACTTGGGAAAATGTAGATTCGTTTACAAATATACATTATTTAAAACTAAACAATAAAGAAACAGTTTTCAAAAAAACGAAACCTTTGTAAATGTAATATAATGTGTAAGATTTTTCACATTGTAATTAATATAGATAACAGGAGTCCGATGAACTATCACAATTTTTTATGTATTTGTACGGTGTGGCCTTATATTTTTCACTAAATTATCACAAATAAAATACTCGGGATACTTAATAAATCACCATTACCAATACTAGTTTAAAAGATATCCTTTCGTTCGCTGACTAGGCTACATTTGAGTTTGGAATGACATTAGTATGTACTTAGTTTTATCAGTCAATGATATAAAATGAATTCTTGAACCGAAGAAGACTGGAATTGCTTTTTTATTACATTCTGGAATGTCCGTTAATTAAAGTATGTATAGTTATCACGAAAAACTGTTTGAGCAAAGTTTAAAAAAAACCAAAACGTTTAGACTGGCATAGTGGTCACTTCGACATGCCCAAGATTTTTGTCATGGATATGTACAGACAAATTATACAAGTAAACAAGCAGTTTTGCTTTAAACAAATTTCCAATGCATAAAGTTCTGTTACCAAGTTGTGTAATTTGTGCTTACTTATATATAGTTTAAAGCTGAAAACGCTGCGAACAACCTAATTAGTGGTGGCATTTATTTAATTACATTCACTTCATTAGTTAACGTTCACACTCACTTCTGTAACACAAGCTTGTGACTCTGGCAAAACTGAATATTTTGTAAAACTTGTAAAACTATCAGATTTTGTTCACTATATCTAACATGACTACATAGTAAAGGACCTAAACAGTACTTGCGAAATGTACATGAGAACAAGAATGGTTGACACTGATGAAATTTGACTCATAGGGACACCTTCAACTAGAAGAAGAAAACATTGTCCACATATGTTGTGCTCATTGAAAACCAAGTGCGAGACAATGTCTAAAGGAAACGAAATATATCCATACTGAAATTGAAATGTCCGTGTATTCATATCCATGTATATATTATAGGCACTGTTCAGCTAGAATTGTGGAGCAACAAGTCAAGAGATTCAACAAATTAACGTGAATGTTTAACAATAAAAGCACAATGTCCAAAACATCTTTGTACATAATGACTTTGGTCTCTATACAAAATATACAAATTAAGGTTACAATGGTACTGCATATTTCATTTTCATTATTTATTATTATTTCTTTAATCAATCATCAAGGCCCTAGTAATTTCGACACACAAGCAAACTTTTAATTTTGTTTAACGTTTTAATGTATTTTTTGTTAATTTTTGGAACGATGAAGAACATAGGCTCATCACTGGAATAAAGTGAAATATACTGTTTTTTCTTTTTCCTAAATATTTCTAACATACACCAGTTTGCCAGATCTATATATTATATATACATAATCCATTACTTTTTATGTAACTATTTTTGTACATATATTAGGATAGGGAAAGTAAATCTACTAAATCTAGTCTACCGTCCTTTTTTGTTAGTTCGCTATTTAAGAACTAATATATTTACATAGATTGAAACTTGTGAATGTATCACGAATTGATTTGAGTCTAACCACTGATTGGTTGATGGACATTTTTGTGACGGGTTCCCATTGATGATTGACTGCTGATTTTACTTTACATTTGCCTTGTGGAGCAGAAAAGAGACAAAAGCACATAACATTAAACATTATTAGTAACATTAATATCCACAGGAATAGCAGGAATATCCACTGGAGTTTATCCATTTTTGGTACCCGTTATTTCAACAATATTGTCATGGAGGAATTCATGCATCCTTGTGGGTTAGATCGAAAGCTAATATTTATAAAGATGAAATTATGGATATTCCCTCAAAATGCAACACATGCATAAAAGATTATTTGTATATCACAAATAACTGTACTTATTACTTTATTAGTTTAGTTTAGCTTTGGATTATAATATTATAAAACTACTTTCTATCTGTTAAATATTAGTTTAGAGGTTTAATAGAAAAAGCAGTAACATGCTATGAAGTGTAGTCTAGTACACAAACTGAATTGAGAAGAGCCTGCTGCATCAATTAAGAAAACAATATCAATGCAAATTTAATCATATTTAGCACAGTAACGTTAAAATTAATGAAATTTCCAACTGATGAACATTTGAGATTAAAAACTGAAACTAGATACATTACAATCAACCAACTACCAGCTGTGGGGAAAAATTAATGTATTAATATAAATAAAGTCAAATAAAGATTAATTTTGAATTAGTAGTTCATTTTTACATTACATCCATTTATCAGCTTCAGATTTTTACGCACAACTAGTAATTAAATTCAAATCTAACTGAGAAATCATTAGTTAAAAATACAAAAAAAGTAAAAAGACAAAGACTTGTTGTCCGATACGTGCGTTTTAAAACAAATCCTCTCTTAAGAAGAATTTGTGTGCTTCAAAAAATGAGATCCTGATGCAAATCGAAATAAATTAAAAATGAATGAAGCAAAACGTATCCGCTGCACATTGTCAGTGGCATCCAAAATACCATTTTTAAGCATGTACCATGACATTTAGCTGCATCGTACGCCAAACGTTTTGTATTTTAAAACAATTTCGTTTTCATTTTGGTTATGTGAAATGGTTATCTGGTGTAAAGTTCCTACAGCAACCGCGGTTAAAGATTGAGATAGGTGCTATCACAACAAACAATCCCAAAACAAGGAATAAACACTTCGAAGGCCTTCAGTTTTGGATGCCACTGTTTCACGAAGAGTCCTCCATCAAGAAATCTGTTGATTAAACTGGCTACAAAAGATCTGAAAATTAATTTTACAATGAGCAGGGAACTGAAAAATAGAGAAATAAAATATAAATTGAAGAACATGGGAACGACATCAGACCAACCAGCAGCCAGCTTACAAACAGATTTGAGTACAGTTGACAGAAGAGTACAGTTGACATGACGACACTACAATTCAACCAATCAACAAGCAGATGACTTACATGTTTACAGGAAGGTAAGGAGCACTTTGCATTGTGGGTATTAAGATCATTGGACGATACATTTTTCGCCGACCTCTGAGGCGCTTGCCGCTATTTTGCCCGGAAGCTCACCAACCTTTGACTTCAACTCGTCAAGATTGGCAGGTATAATGGAATCTGGAAGAAGGGTGGATATAAATGTGGATTTTTAGAAATGAAAAACAAAATGTTTAAGTAATTAAAGTTTTTACCTTTTACCATGTTAGTTATGAAAACAAAACTTGTTAAATGTTTATTAATGCTATTCTAGCTTTGAACTAAACGTTATCTAGCAAACGTTGGTAAAAGTGAAAGCATTAAAGGTGGGTGGGAAGTGATTTGCTCAGTGAGTGAAAGCTTTTAAGAATGTATGCAAAGAGGTTAAGAGCTCAAACTATATAAGAGTCATTTCTATTTCGTTCAAGCTTCTAAGGTTCTATTTTCTTAAAGCGGGAAAGGTTCTAAGTTGACTTAAATACATGTCAAGCTTTACGTGCTCTTCACGCTGTTATGTACCATGCCATCTATTTTAATATGCATAAACATGACTTGATTTTATTTTTGTTTTGTTTTTTTAAAAGTCGGTGCAAGCAAAATGTTGCTTCATTCTTAGGCTGTCAAGCTATTATTTCAAGTCTTTCCAGTGATTGTTTTGCTACCTTAGCTATGGGAAATGTAATGTTGAGATTCACACAAACATCTCTGTAACACATGTTCTCACAGAACACAAAAATAAGTATCGGTCTGGTTAAGACCATTTAAGTACCCGTGATTGTTTCAATACCCGTTTTGTTCTTTTTTAAATTACCGATAATTAGACATAAGGAAGCTGTGGGTATAATGTACATTTTCACCCGTTTGGCACCGAAACAGGGTATGTTTGAGTCCTTAATCAATCCACGGTTCCTATAGATGGGAACCGTTACGTGGTTCCTTGCAATAGGGAAACCTATGAGACTCTCATTGAAGTATGTTTAACAATACTTAACAACAATGTAACATATAAAAGCCGTACATACATCAGTTAAGTAAGCTTTAATTTTTTTTACTTAAATATTGTTAATTGATCGAATATTTTCCACTGGGAATGAAATTTTGTTTAGAATTTCAAATTAATTACACTTCTTTTTGGGTTTTTTTATCATTAAATGTTTAGTGGTGTCTGTTAGCGCGTATCTATACGTCACATTGGATGATCTATTTCTAATCTACGTAAAGCAACATGCATGCTGAAAGCTGTCACAAACATGTCAGAAGCAGATAGAAGCATACATAAGTTAGCCGGATCTAAATCACTACATGCACTCCTAAGATGCGCACAAAATTCGCCGCATTTATGCGTCTGCTGTTTCAAAGTGTGATCATATTGGTAATGGTGATTCTTAAGAGTTATAACTGCGATACATTGTTATTTAAAGAGTGTTACTTCTACATCTAGAAAATTCATTAATATTAATATTTGCAATTGAGCTGGACCACAAAATTATATTGGTATTTTTATGAATGTCTTATTTGATCAGAATTTGTTAAATAAGTTATATAAAAATTAAACATATTTAAATATACTTTGATCAATTCAAACAATAACAATAACAATCTAAATGGTAATGTAACATTAAACCATATAAAACAGTAGTGAATAATTAAATTATTTTTCACATCCAATTGCTAATTTAAATATTCACTGGAAGTACAAAATAGTCACTAATTGTTTCATTAAAAAGCCTGGATGTGTTTTGTATTATTCTAAACATGCATCAAGCCTGCTTCCTTAAATCTATTTCACTAAGCAAACTGACACTCTTTCACGCAGAAAATAAATTCTGCTAGGAATTTATCAACTGACTACAAGTGTTCTTTCACTATATTTGCATATTGGAGTTCTTTTTTGAAAAATATGGAGCAAATATTTCAAGTAAACATTGGATTTTTTGTGTTTCTACTATGCTACTACTAAACTTACACACGAAACATTGATATTTTACAATCTCCACTTATTATATATATACCAGATATATATTGAACAGTTTCATATGTATTTATCTTCAATATTTTACATCTATTAAACAAATGGTGTTGTAATCTGCATACACCAGTACACAATGGTATTACGGTCATGACTCGGTACGAAATGTTAAGTAGATTGGAGAGTAAAGGGCAACGATGGGTTGTAGTGCCACTCTAACCTATGGAGGGTTTGGTGACTTCAGAAACTATCATTTTCTATCGTTAATCATCAGTAAGACACAAACTTGAAATTTATTTTCATCCGAATAATACATTTTGCGTTAGGTTGGACACGGAATAAGTCACAGAGAACTGTATCTATTATTTTACTATTTTCAATGTGTCTACTGAATGGTTAACGAGTGGAATATCTGGTTCTACATTATATTTGAGGGTTGCTACGTTGGACGTAAGTTGTGCTCATTATAATCGTAAACAGGCCTAAAATAACTTCTCGCAAAATCTATATGACGCATGTGGGTATGAGCATTAGATGTTCTCGAACTAGATAAGTTTAAGTTATTATTGAAACAATACTCTACTTTGAAAACTGAGCCGCCCGACCTGACCCGTCATTTGCAAGAAACAGTTCCTGTTTAAAGTTATCGTGAAATTTTAGTAATGGTGAACTAAGTCAGGTCCAGTTCAAAAGAGAAGCTTGTTTCCATAATTGCTTTCCTTTTCATAATTTGAGAAATCTCTTCTGACTAGAAATGTAGTGTTTAAGTAAATACGTTTGAGTTTATTTTTTTTATTTGCATTTGATCAATTACGTGTGATTACTATGTGGAAGAAAACTATTCATCCAGTGTTTTGGCTTCTAGGAATGAGTAAACTGACTATGTGACACTAGTTGGAGGGTTGGAACACGACCAGTTTACCTGTGTCCATCAGGCAGTAACTGATTCAGTAGATTAGTATGTGTCAGAGTTTTCGTCACAAATTTTTGCGACCTTTCTTTACCCTGTTTAGAGTGAGTATCACCCTCTCTGTCGTAGAAAAAAATGAGGACTTTAAATGTATGTGTCTTCTCTCTCCTTTTTTTTCTTTTTGATTTTGCTGATAGGTTAATAGATCATGGCGAAATCTGCGGTAAGTGAGTTGAGCAATTATTAATCAATCAGCAAAACTATTAAACTGCCCATTTAAAGTCCTCATATCTTAATCCACGTTAGATTTTTTCACGGATTTTCCCTCTACTGTGAAAGCTTTTATTCGGACCCGTCACACCTACTGAATCAGCCATCACTGCCATTTAAAACTACCTTCGATATATGCATTATTACGGACACAATTAAAATCTATATAGTTTCATACAAAGCTAAAACAGCAACATAAAGAAGAGAATTTACTTTCTTCCTCCTCCTCCTCGGCATTGGCCTCAGCAGCCAGTTCTGCGGGAGTTTTACGTTTGCGACCCAGTCTGCCAGCCATGTCTGGGTCATCAGCCGGGTTCTGCTCCGTCTCTTTCACCTTCTTTTTTAAACCATACTGCAATGATAGACATGTATGTATGCATCAATTACCATTTTCTTTCAGTCATTAATTTCCTTCTTATTTGAAAATACAGTGGATACTGTATTGGGCGAACTACTCATTATTCATGGAAAAAAGTAGGTGGATGACAGTAAGTTCGCTCAGTGGAGTAGAAAATACCAAGTAAAAATCAATTTGGTGATTGAAAATTGGTACGAGAATGACAGTGGGTTGCCCAGTGTTCGGCTAGTGTGCCCAGTGCAGATTTTACTGTGTACGTAAATGTTATGTAAAGTTTGGGAGTATCTACTAATTAACTCGTTTTAATTAAACCTAGTACCCTTGTTAATCACAAATTGGAAGTAACTTTACAGCGGAAGGATGGAAGTGTAAATCTCTGTTGAAGGTTGCTTACCAGTTGTCAGGAATTAGGTCGGAAATAATTAAATGAATTTCCCTTCAAGATGAGACTTACAAAACAGTGATTAATTGGGCTCCATCTTTCTATTGGCCTACATCCAGGGCAACGAAATGGTTTTGCTCTCTTTTCTTCCAGATAAATAAGTTTTCGCAGAAAGAGCAACACAGATTACAAAGCAAGCAACGATCTCATCTGCATTCAAATCAAAACCCGATTCCTTTCTGCTTAAATACCCACTTACACAGCCATCGCTAAAGGCTGCTAACCTCTCAGAGTAACCTAATCCTGCTTTTACCAAGCTTTAGAAAGACAATCCGTTTCCCTTTTTTACCTGACCTATTTCCAGCATTAAGACTCAATAAGAGGTTTGAGACCTTTACGATAAGAGCCTAATAAAGACTGCACAGACTCAATTTTCGTGTAATCCTTCTAATGATTGAACTAAAGAAAACAACTTCCTAATGATGCACCCACAAGAATATGTAGGAGGAAGAACTTTAGAATTTAATGTGTAACAAAGCTACCAAAATTGAAGGAAAAAATCTTTTCTTAAATTTGTTCGAATCAAACATAATTCAATGACAGAATGATTGTACAATTCAATGTCATTAGTTAATAGAGACATGCAACGAATTTACAAAATTGTACGTCAACTCAGCTGTGAATAATGACAGTTATTAGTTTACCTAACTACATAATGTAACACCAGCACAAAATTGGGAAGTCAGCAATTCTGTGAAATTTTCCCTATTTTCAACTGGGTTTCCTAGGTTGCATTTCACACAATCCCCAATACCCAACAGGCATAAATGGTAATGCACTATGACACAAGAAGTATTTTGTATTTTTCTTGAACAGGGTCAGGTACTTCACTGTCTTCAAAGTTTAAGACTGGTATCTTTTATTTAGTTGGCTCATGTCTTTCCTTCTCTACTGCTAGGTTTCCGAGCAGGTAGGCCAATAACACACACTATCCCTATTCAATTCAGGTAATGTTAATGTACTCGTTAGTACGTTACCTTGTCTCTGATTCCCTGTCGTATCTCTTCTCTCTCTTCCTCCATCTTTCTGTGTTTTTCTTTTCTCCTTTCTTCTGCCTCTCTCCTTGCTTCCGCTACTTCGGGATCCTCACCTAAAGGATTATTGATGTTAGGTTTTATCTTTTCTTTTAACCTAAATATTCCATCTTTACTGCTATTTTGAATATTCTTAGGATACAGGAAGTTATTCATTTCTGTGTTGACATTACTTTACTTGAAAACCAAGTTTTACATTAAAACTTTTCATAATACAATGAGAAAACAGGATTTCCTTCACATATGTATCATTATTTTGCTTCTAAGTTTCTAAAATATACTTAATCTGTTGGAAATAAGTTACTTAATATCTGGGTATTCATCATCATTGCGGATGATGATACATTTATTTTCCGCCTTTAAACAAGTGTACACGTGTACAGATCTATACCTTCCTCCGTTAACTCCTTCTTTTCTCCTCCATTTTCTTCGTCTCCACCTCCCACAGCACCTGAGCGTTAGTAGGTTAATAAAGCAAAATTGTTAGCAATGCAGTAAAACTAATGTAAACCCAAACCAACTAATTGGTTAATGCACATACAATGGTCTGTCATGATACCCATAAAATTGGCGAGGGTGATTTGAAGTAAGGTTTTGTCACTTTAGTGATAGGAAAATGTCATGGTTAAGTACATATACTAGAAACATTACAAAACTGAATGTAAAGGTTAACATGTACCCTTAGGAAAAATGTATGTCTACTCGACATTTAGTTTCAGTGATTTAAAGAAGAGAAGCAGTCTTGTGGCGTTCAGAGACTTTTTATATAAAGAAAGATTCAATGTCTCTTGAAAAACTAATCATCTTTGGAAAAGGCAAGTTTTCTGTGTAGTCGTATCATCCGCTACAAGTTTGGGAATCTGACAAACCCGTTGCTAAGATAAAAGCGTTTGATGTAAAAGCCAAGCTGTCGTTGATATATGTTATGTAATATCGCTGCAGTGTCGCCTTGGTTCAGGATCACTTATTAATATCCATAGCACAGCGCGTGCTAAAGAAGCACAAATAATAATTATTAATTAAGTTGTAAATCAAAGCACCCTTCACCGTTTGCCTTCGTGTGAGAAAACAGCATGGTAATTCGTAATTAATATCTCAAATCAAGCAAGTAGCGATGTCAGAATCAATAACAAGCAACTCCTTCTCCGGCAAGAAACAACATCAAGTGCGTCTCAACAGCTTCAAGAATAACTATCCATCCGTCTGGGCTGTAAAAAAGGAAAATCAACGACTTGATATTAATTCACTAAGGCTTACACAGATATCTAATTACCCCGTCTTGTTAGCACTTATTATGGGGCTGTGGATTAGATATTAGAAAGCAAAGCAATTTATTAGTGGCGTGGCAGTAAATCAAGCGTATTGATAAGTCTCACCGTCGCTGTTCTCAGCTTTGTTCTCTTTCTTTTCGTCCAGAATACCAACCGCTTCTAGAAAAACGACGGGACAACAATGTTGATAAAAATAAACGACAAAAATAAAGTGAAATGTTTGCTATCTGCATAAATTATGCAAGTGTAACTATTTCTCATGGCACTCCTTGCGTAGATCTAAAATATTCATCGCCGTCATCGTGTTCCTCATGTAGATGCACATGTCATGATTCTTAATGCAAATTGTCGTAACATTTTATTCACTTGAAATCGTACAATGATCAGTACGTCATTCATCAGACACTGTATTTGACAAAAGATAAATGAAGGATGAACATCAAATATGAGAGCCAATGTTGGCACAAAAAAAGACCAGAATGAAATGAATGTAAATGATGAACAGGCAAAAGGCATCCACTGACAGCACTGTGAGCTCATGAAGTCATGAGAGAGGAGAACGTATTTCTGTACTTGTTACAACTCACGGGACATTGACAGCGTAAGTACAACATTCCGGTCACGGTGAGGAACCAACACCAGTTTTTATGGATGAAAAGCTTTCAGATGGTTGCTATGGAAACTGGTAATTTAGTTGAGGTTGATATGACCACGTGCTATTGATGTAAGAGTGACTTTCTCTGTCTGGTATGTCTGGTATCAGCTGAATTCAACCCAGTCACATCTCAATACTCTATCCCTGCAGCTATGTAATCCAGAAAACCAAAAACTGTACACGTGAAACGACAAAATACAATCTGTAATTTACATTGAGCGACAGACAGCACTTTTGTCACAGATATTTGTGTTTCTTGCAGAAAAGGTCACAGATATTTTAATCTTCTTGAAGATAAAATGCGAGGTTAATCTTCTTACCAGTACAATGACTGGCTATTGTGATGTTTATATCTTTGTCAGACAAGAACACGTTTTAGGTTTCACACTGGTTAATGTGAGCAAGTTCTTCGTTTGAGGATTTTCGAAAAAAACACGTGTCGGATTACGTTTTAATTAGAACACACATAGTCGTGACTCTTTTAAGCTAAAAACTACGAGTGTGCATTGGGGAAAAAATGTCAGGACAGTTGATTCTTTTATCTGGTACTAAACGTTGGTAAAGAAGTATAAATACTGAGCAGTAAAGGAATCAGCTGTTACAACCATATTCACGTTACAAAGCTAAAACAACAGAAAGATACGATTGTGACTGATGGGATTTGAATATGAATTACGCCTAAATCACTTGAATTACTGGGACACGGTGAATGCCTGCAAGGCTTTATTCATTACCACTAATGCACAAGTTGTTAAGAAATTACCATAACGCTGAAGCAATAATTCCTAAATCACTGATTATTGTAATGTACATAAAAATGTTCCAGGAATCTACCCCTGGATTTCTACAATTCTTCATATCTTCGGTACAATAACTACGCTTTTTATCCAGGCGGCTTTTCACAAGAGTCACATATTCTGTGTTAGGACTCATAGCGCAGTAAATCCCTGTGGACATCAGGGAGGAGGTAGTATTTCTATGGAAGTTACAACTCATGGGACATTGACATTGTGAGTACAACATTCCGGTCACGGTCAGGAACCAACACCAGTCCCTCTTTGCTATGGGTGAAAAGCTTTCTGATGGTTGCCATGGAAATAGGTAATTTAGTGGAAGTTCGTTTGACCATATGTTATTGACATACCGCTGCAAGAGAGACGTCTGTGTTTCTTCCTGATGTTGCATGGTCTGAATCACATGGAGGCAAGTTCTATTCACTTCAGAACTTTTAGTACTTTCACCGTGACATACGTTCTCCAAAAGTCTAACCTAAGGTTAGATACAAATACAGTGTGAAATAAACTCATAGCGCAATCCAAGACTCGTACTGAAATACCATCACATTTGTCAGTTCCGTTTCTGTTTCCATGACATATGTGTACGGAATTGGAACATTGGAATAAACTAGAAAGATTGTCCTGTACAATCCCATTGTCGACAAGGACAAGGAGGCAGATCAAATCAATTATATATTAGGTTTCTGCAAATCCAATAGGCATTTCCTCACAAAAATTATGTAGATGTCATTCAGATTTGTTACAAAACAGGTTCTAATTTCCGGATGCTCGAATGAGAGGAAGTGCCAGTGCTCAATGTACAATATCTGCACCGACACATCAAAACAAGCGAACATAGCTTTTCATTAATTCATTCGTATTTTATACAGGGTCCCTACGTTCTACATGCATATCGCTTCGTTCAGGTAAATAAAGTACTTACTGTTACTCAAGTACAAATGAAGCGAATTCATTAGAAAATTGTTTCGTCATTATTCCCTGCATGTAATAATGTTCTCTGAATTCTACCGACTTGGCATTCTTTACAATAAACAAATATCGCACAAAACCTTTAACAACACCAGCCTGGTTTCTGCGGAAATTAACAATGACATTAAACACGATTCGAATATAAATTGGCTATGACAACCAACACTTGGGAAAGTGGAAACAACTACTGATTACTTTAATAAGTTGAATTCATGGAGACAAAATTAGTTTATTCTTCAATTTTTACGGCATTTGGTTACAGTATAAGGTTCTACTCTGGAGGGTTTATGTTTGAGAATATCATGTAAAAAACCCCAAATAATATATTTCACAAAATTCATTACCATCTTACGGTTCTAGCCAATAGTTCCGTCACATTTATTTTCAAGAAACAGTATAAAGTACAACAGTAACAACTCACTGATCGTACAACATTCCGATCACGGTCAGAAACCAACATCCGTCTCTCTTCTATGGTTAAAAAGCTTTTAGATGGTTGTCATAGTAACAGACAATTTACTCAAACCTTAATACGGCCGTATGTTGTTGACTCAGGGAGAAGCATTTCTGTCATCTAACTCGAGCTGGATTCAATGCCGGGATATTTGCCCGTTCCTTGCAATAGTCCTTTAGTACAACTGCAGAAAGCAGGCCATCAGCAGCAAAGATCAACACTTGAGACTGCCTGATGCAGCGATATACAGAGAAACAGTCCCATAATGGCCTCGTTTATTTCAGTTGAATTGCAGTTTTTAACATAGTTTCTAATTTAGGTGTTTACGCAAGGAAAGAAAATCAAATCTCACCATAAACGAGACATGTCTTAGTTTAATTGGTTTAGTCCTTTATGGTTTTACTTTCAACTTACGAGGAACGATGGATGTAATCACATTGAATAACATTATATATTAATGTATCTATAACCAGAATAATAATCCATCGAAAGCTTGCCATAATCCGTAAAGGCCACGCACGTAAACGCATCATCATGTCATCAACTCGTTTTGGCCAGTCATTCAGATGTTAATCCTAACTTCTCCGGGAAACAAATAAGCATAGTAATAAATAGAGATTTATTCATAACGGCTTCAATCACAGAGAAAATTGTTGTGGAACACGCACAGCCATATTAATTATCAGTATGCAAAACTGTTCATTTAGTCTGTGTTCTAAGCAGCTTGTTTACCTTTGATTTACGATCGTGTTCGGAACACAAATGTTGCTCCATGAATTTAAATGCGATACCTCTGCAAACATAATGTGAAAGGTGTATAAGGAAGCAAAAGCATGAGATGCACCAAAGGATCAGGGCCAATCTTTCAGAACTTGCTCATACTTGAACGACAACGCGGCACTAACAGTGACAAAAAACTGGAGATGTTCGACTGTGAGCAGCGACGTTGCATTTGGAGACTCCAACTTTTACTAAATGAAATAACGACTTGAATAATATTGGTAACATTTGTGACCTTATGATTGGATTGTTAAACATCACCGCAACGAAGAAATAACTGCATGATGCAAATCTGAATTTGCATCTTTAAGCGAAAGGTAACATCAAGTAAAGCTCAAGAGCAGCATGAATAACGAGGCCGTGTTCAATTAATAACTGCCTCGCCCCACCGTTAGGCCCTTTCGTGGTATCTGTAACAAGTGACAGGGATCGAGTCATGAGATCTGTAGTCTGCACCACAGCTCTAACTACCTACCGTACCTGACTGATAACAAACTGCTTTGTTTGGGTGTGGTATTACCTCTCGGCCCAAAAACCACCAATTGTGTCGCTTGCTTTCTTCTTTACAAGGTTCTTTTTTTCCACACTGAGGATCTTATTGCCTTCTAAGGGGAGAGAAAGACTGCCAGGGAGAAAATAAATCTTCGTAGAACATAAAGTAGTAAACGTAGCAAATTTCCCTGATAAAAGCCACGATGAGTAGCCATTAGCAGAAGGCCTTTATCCGTCATAAAACCTGCTCAATTTCCTCACAGCTAATAAGGGATGCTTTTAGTGCACTCTGATGTGCCGCAATATGGCATAATTAACCAATGTACTCCATTAACAAATTAGCGTACTGATCTATCTGTGGCAACAAACGCTGCGAGACATAAAATCATAAACAACACACCTACTTATCTACATTTCTTGCTCTTGATTTTCTCTCACTGCCTTTTATCTAGGCACGACAATTCGCATTTACACCAACAAAACAAACGAGGTTTGGAGGCAAAACAATGTAATAAATTCACCCCGCCTGGTGATGGATGATATTCGGAAAAGCGGATTAAGTGTTGAATTAACCATTGAGGAAATAAACGCCGCATGGAATGCATTGTTAATATTCATCAGTTTTATGTGTAAACCCCGGCTGCATTTTTATATTTCTCGTATTTTATCCAGCAGATGATTGTTAGTGGTGGCACACATAAATCATCAAATGGTGTCAAGTCGTGAAAAGGAAATGTTCAAAATTGGCTTGTCATTTGAAATTACCCTGTCTCGGAATTACAGCAAAAGTCATTACCGTATGGAGTAATAAGCTTAAGTAAAGCTTTTCTGATAAACATATTGTGGCCAGGTTTTCAAAAGAGCAGCTTGCCACTACCCATTCCCAGTTAGAGAACGAGAACTGATAACGCCAGAACGACGCATGGCATTGAGCAATGAAGGTCCACAAAGACAGTTATTTAAACGAATATTTTATGCCGCTTCAGCGACAAAAAATTCAGCTAAAATTTACATCCATCCTCAGCATTTACTTTAAAGGAAGTAAACCCACATTGAAGGAAATGTCTTTTGAGCATGAGGATGATTGCCACGGGATAGATTCTATACAGGCATGTTTTACATTTCCTTGCTTGAAGCTTTCTACGCTGCCATTAAATAAACGACCATAAACTAAACCTTCGTCGATAGGAGTCATTTAGTTTCTTCATAGTTCACAAGATAAACTATTCAGGCTATGGTGTACCTAAAAACAATGTTAATCATGCCCGTTTCTCAAAATATCCCTTGTGGAATAGAGAAACTCCTTATGTAGACTGAAATACATGACATGAGGTAGTAATGCAGTACATTCCTTTCTTTAATAAAGCCGGGACGAGGAGCTATTTGCTCGGCTCCTTCATCCGTTTGAAGATGGGCTCAATTTCCGTACAGCTAATGAGAGGAAGTTTTAGCTGCAGTAGCAGCAGCATCCAGTACCGTGATGCATGTTCAGTATCCACCTGCAGGACTTGGCAATTTGTATAACACATTTATCTTTGATTAAAACAAAACAGAGTTTAACACTTCAGATAATTATCAATCAAAATTAACTTGGCACCAATTAATTTGGTTTAATTAATCGCAAACTCTTAATCTTAATATTTCTATCTTACAGCTTGTACAGAAGTAGACATCTCTGTTGGTAAAATGTTCCCTATATTTTCATTAAACTTTTTAAAGGGCCACATACAAAGTAACTAAAACTCTATTGAGAAGATTACACGTCGTGAGCGAGGCTTGAGCTCTTCTTGCCTTTTATTGTGATTTATAGCGTTTGAGATGTGAATTAGGCGTAATAGCTTCAACCATAATCGACATTACCAATAAGGGTTTGTTAATTATCTTTAATGCACAAGTTGTTGTGAAGTTGCCATTACATTAAAGTACAAAATCCGTTTTCATTTGCTTTATCGCGTGTTTGGATTTGATTTATTAATATTTCCTGAGAAAGAATGCTCTTCAGAAATTCTATGTAAGATTTTTTCTTATTATTGACAACGGCTTGATAAAAGTTACAGTTCAAATTCACTGTACTTGTAGGCACGACTCACAATGTCGGGTTTCTCCCTTATATTCTTTCGAAATTTAAGCTTACACCTTAAACCGTTCTTTCAAAGAAGAATGTTTACACTGCAGAAAATACATCACGGAATCCATATATTGATTGGTAAACATTTGCAACTTGCCATATGTCATTATGCCATCAGTGTTATTAAAAACTTGACAAATATAACTCTTCAATGTGCGAAATAGATCTGACATTGATTTTTACACCTACTCTTCACAAACAGCATATCCATTATCAAACCTCCTACGACAATATTATTAAAATAAAATGATGATTCTGCTCAAGTCTTTCTATAAATTTCATTATTGCCTGGCTATTTCTGTCCATTCCAGTATATTATTATTATATTCATATAATTGACATGTCTGTTTCTGCTGGCAAAAATGAAACGTTTGAAACCAGATTAGAAATGAGTGATGCATTGTAAGCAAAAGGAGTCGGATGTACAAAACTTGCTTCTGTAAATATATTTTCATGCACTTGCTTCATAAATAAAACATAGATACATCGAAATACATTGCATTAAATATTGAACTGTATTTGGAGTGAGGCTTTTCGCTCCAAATACACGCGCATTTACCATCTTTGAAGTTAAACTCTAAAATATTTGTCAGATTCCTACGGTACTGGTGCACGTTTGCTCTTCTCTCTCTTATATTATGTAATACGGCGAACACTTGGTGCAGCCGGTGCACTAAGCAAGAAGTATAAGCAAATCAGTGATGTGTTGATATGATCGCTTGTATTCTTTAT
>JBCAUI010165088.1:0-17598 GCA_038406195.1 Haplosyllis anthogorgicola
CACTTTTTGAACTCGCAGCGAAACCACCTTGCCGTCTACAGTAGTCTATCAACGCAAAGCGTGATAGACTAATAAAACCCACACAACATATCTCCAATGTTTATAAAGCAAGCCATGGCATTAAACACCAGTTGACTTCCCGACTTTTGTATATGGAATATTTTTAAACAAAGAGATGTACTATTAATTACAAGAACTAAATGGAAATTAACATAAAGGATGATCGCATTGCTTTGCTAGAAAGTAGCTCAGAATAAGATGTATACCAAGGTGGATCTGCTGCACATGTTGTATGTGAAGGAGTTACACAACAAATGTGAAAATCATGTCTCAAAATACTCTTTATTGATACTGAAGCAAACATATTTAATCTAATTTCAGTCAGAGGATTGTCACCAAGACAAAGTTTATGTATCTGGGAGACATTATAAAACAAATTTTGTGGCATATGATAAATGTTGTTATTTGACAGATCAAGCTGATGAATTATGTAAAGATCTGTGAAAGATTTTGGTTCAGGGATGATATTGCTATCATTAATATCAATGATAACCATGATATATAGTTTGTGAAAACAAGGACTTGAAAGACTAGTTAGTTGATTCCTAGAAACATCTAATACTTTTAGTGAATTTATGCTGCTGACATATTGGTATATTTCCCTCACTTTATTATTAGATATATTTAAAACTCGTGTTTTAGAATTTCCATGTACAAATGCAATGCTTTGAATATTAGTAAAAGAAATATGATACGCTAAATAAGGCAAATTCTTTATCTCTCTCATCTTTACAAACACATTGGAACAGTCACTTGCATAATGTAAGCAGTTACAGGACTTAGGACAAGTGTCTTTAATATCACACATCAGCTCATCATGCTCTAATGGACACGCCTTTTCACCATTGCAAATATCACCAAGATTTATGCATATCTGTGAGTGTCTACATTTATGCAAGTTTCTGCAGTTTCTTTCAAATCCACACTGGTGATTTGCTGCTTCGTCATTTCCTTTTGGGCAAGCCCATTTACCACCACACACATATGCAAATGGAATACAATAATAATGAGGACATTTGTACTTTTGGTTGCATTCAAATGTTTTACAGTCATTTATATGTTCACCTGTCCTACATGGTATCAAATTGTTTAGATAATCAAGTATGTAAATACAAATTTCACTTATGTTAAAACATTTGTCATGGCCATGTTTGCAAGGTAGTTGAACAGGTACTGAACAATCAGTTATGTTATTATTAAGTAGCAGATTTATAAAGACAGGTTCATCCTTAGCAGTTATACCACAATCAGAAACAAAATCATTAACCAGTGATAAATGAATAAATGAATTTAAAGCATTTCCACAATCATCAACTCCACCGCAAACATACAATGTTGATATGAACTTTCGATCTTGACATTGATGTGTAATGTTTAAATTTTGTGGGTATACTTGACCATTTCCTTTACAGACCATGAATCCTTTTGCTTTATGTAACTTAAAAATAGGAGCACTGACCCTCATGCCTCCCCCTACCCCGACTGTTGCTTTCAATTGTCTGAAATGGCCAGAAATGCATTTTCTCCAGTCCGGTTGGAGGGGAGGGGGTGCGGTTTGGGGGGGGGCGGGTCCTGGTCAACTTTTTCCTAACTTTTGACACTGAGTCCAAATCTGCTGAAAATGCATTTTCCCGAGTCTTTTGGGAGGGGTGGGGGGGGGGGGTTCCTGGTCAACTTTTTGCAATGGCGGCAGAGAACACAAATGTAGATTTCGTCCATGAGGGTCAATAAGTTGTGTAATATTAACGTTTTTGAAATGAAATGATTTTAATAGCTTATCTTTGAGTGAGTACAGTGATAGAAGATTACATTTTTGTTGTTTCATAGAGATGAATATACATCTAAACATGTTTATACTCGTAAAACTGCGTAACATCATCTGTTTAGTCCTTATTTGATGTATGTCCATTGACGCTTCTTCAAACCAAACAAGCAACAGGCAGAAATTATCTCGCATCTCGCAGACTTGTTCTGATAAAATGTTGATGTTCTCCTCAGCACATACAACATGGCTCAGTATATCCCTTTTACAGTTTATAGATATCCACTCTGGATAAGCCAAGTTTGATAATAATAACGAAGTGCAGTTACGTCTCTGTGACATAACAGGATTCAGCTGTTGTAATGCCTTTACACTTTGTACTTTTCTAGTGTCAGGATTCACATAGACAAGTTTGTGGTGACGCCTATCTTGATAGAATACCCTATCCGTGCAATCCACAGGATAAACTAAAACTTGACTGTCACTTTTAGTATTTCCAGCGTAATTTAAATTTTTCCAGTCTTGAAACGAACCAGGACCTTGATTGTTCTATCTGAAATATATTGATCTTTTAGATTAATTTCATTGTAGATTGATCATTCATATAGAAATTGAAATATTTTATAGGAGTATGAATGATCAATCTAAAATGAAATGAAATCAATCAATCTTGGTGTGACTTTCTCCTCTCGCGATGTATCTCATCCCTTGTGTAGCCAATACAGGAGAGCACCCAGTGTTGACATCAGTTTCACACCGAGATAAGGTCAGGTTATGACTTCATGATCTTGTACTTACTCTTATACAGTAGCGAATGGACTATATACCATATTTATTGTTCTGTCACAAAATGTTTGATTAGCGCCTGAGGGTTCTAACAATTTGGAATTTAACATAACGAAAGAGAGAACAAAAGAGTCCCACGCTGTGCCTTTGAATTTCTATTGTTTCAAAACCGATAGCAAGTTCTGTCTGTGGGCAGAAAAGTTCTTCACTTTACTGTTACTTTTCAGCACATGGCCACATTATTTTAAATTACACTTATATAAAGAACCATTACATTAACGTTACGAGGTAGTAAAACAGTTTAAATGCGTTTGGATTTTATTAAGGACAATTCCATTATTACCTGGTTTGCAGTCCAATGTTGACGGCGTCAAAAAAAAAATCATTCATTGTCTTGAAAATAGATATGAATTCTTCCTGTTCTTTCCGGCTAAAAACTGCGGCAAATGTCATTTATGCTTCTCGTAAAGTTGTTTAGCTTCATTCCAAGATATTAACTTGGAAAGACAAAAAGGATGAGAATTTGAATCGAGTGCCAATTTTCTGATATAGGTGTGGTTTATATTGCCCATGTTGTATAACTTCAGAAAGTGATATTTAACATCGTATGTGTGCTTCACATAATGGTAAAGTTGGGTATTGTTTCTTATGGTGACATTTAGTGAATCTAAATATGTAGGACGAGAGTGCAAGTTTCCTGAAGTCATGTTTTTCGTAATTACTTGCTTTCCTTTGTGCTCAGATACATTTTCGAGTTGAAGTTTAACTGACAATTGAATCAAAAGTCCCAGGTAAAGCGAGGATGATATAGGTTTTGTACTGGTTAAATGAATATTTGAATGTTATCCTTGCATTGTAAGTTAATGCATCATTGTATGCTCTACTTACAATATTCATAACGAGAAAACTGTTATGAATGATTGGGTCGTAAAATTTTATTATAAATATTTTAGATCTGCACCATAAAACTTGAGCTTTATCCATGTGGTAGTAATTGTTGTTATAGTTTCAATAGGCACTGTCTTATTGCTTGGCAGAATCCTGACATGTATCCAGCTGTAAGACCATTCAGTCACATAGTATGAGACAGTATGTTTGTATTTTGTTGGCGAGTTATATCTTATTCGACGACTGAATGTTTTCCTTTTTATTGATTCTTATGGCTAACAAAGCGTACATTGATCACTTACACTCAGCACTTGTGCTTTACTAACTTTTACATGTACACTGTTTCCTCTATCCTGTCATTTAATTCTTTATTGATTTCCATTATGACTATTCGTCCGAACTGACAATTTATACTTTGTTCACCACTGTAACTGAAATTTACAAAAGTCATGTTCAATGATGAATTAGCAGGGGAGGTAAAGTTGTAGATGTGATATTTTCTGTGTAAATGTCTCGCACTGTTGTACTCAAATTTGAAAGGCAATTGTTGCGTGATTTCTACATACTTCTGAGGACTCTGCAGACCCCAGTATGTTGTAGTACTGATATGTTACAAAGCTGTGTGACTTCCATTTGTAACGATCTGTAAAGGACATTGAAAAGACGAAACATGGTAACTACCTTTGTCCTCGGTTGTTATCACCTTGTATGAGAGAAAAGTTGAACTTGAATTTTTATTCAAATTCAAATTTTTAATGATTTCGTTACTAGTCACACTAATGAAACCGTATATTCTACTAAACGTTATTCTAAATAGCATCTCTTCAATATTACTTGGTGGATACAGGTCATGTTAGAACTAGGACGTAAAAAAGTGTCTATTTGATTGTATGTAAACAAATTTTCAGATATTTCCTTATGAGAGCTAAAAAAGCAATTCATATTTTTGATGTGAGGAAGGTATATAACCGTTACAAGAGGACAACAGTAGATTTTTTTCTAGTTTTCTTATCCAGTATTTATTTGTGACATATCTTATCAGACACCATACCATTTAAAACAGCCAGATCATGACGTTCCAACTCTCTTCCTCTCCCCACCATTACACAAAATTCGTATCAATTGTGCACACAAGCGTATTATAAAGGAGCTTTCATAAGGTGCCGTGTTAAACTTCTGATACCAATTCCGTATACTCATTCATTTCTTACTTCTTCTTTAACCATCATTACTAATTATTTCATATGTGATCACAGGAGAACACTGCAAAGCTGTACTTAATAGATCTAGTCACAAACAATGTGTAAATAGTCAGAGATCAAGGTAATATTGAATGAATATCAAACTACAATTTATCATCATGCACTGATCCGGCTGTAAACAATTTCAATTGTTGACTAATCTGTACAAGGCTCTTTATTTACATCGACCAACAATCAAAAAATAACTGATCACTGCATCTAACTTCGGATTTGCATGGTAGTTTTGGACTTTGAAATTTCACTTATTGCCTGTAATTCGAACAAAAGCTTTCTTTGTTTTCTAAATGAAAAGATAATATATAAATATTATAACAGCTGGAAATTATGCTGCATTTTAAGTGTCTGTTCAAATAAGAACATGAAATTACTATCAATCTTTTAATGTCCCATAACAACTGAATTTTATGGTAGCTATTTAGGCGAATGAATAGTATCTGAGCGTGAAACTCTATTGGCACACACATCACACAAGCTTTCAGTTATGCAGGGCAAACGCACTTAACAAACCAGTAGATATTTGGTAAAATGTGCTTAATCACTTTTGTATAAGATTAATTGTTTTGGAAATTGACATGCACGCTTTCCAATAAAAGTACTTACTGGCCTCCTCTATTCGGAAAATGCCCCTAATGACCTTACGTCGAGCAAATGCACTTAATGACCTGCCTTCATTGAGCAAACTAAGGCTTAATGACCTCTTAGTTTTCCTTGGAGAAGAAAGTGAATTTCCATGAAAGGCTCTACATCCATAAGTAGAAGGATTGAGCCTGAAGGCACACATGCCCTCTGACATGACACACACATTGTACATGGAAGAAGCCGCTTTTATTGCTCATTATGTAAATACTACTTTTGTCTGCAGAAATGCTCCTCTGTACAAATGAACGAATACATAAGTTTCAAAATAGAAACATTCAGAACTTTATTTCTTTTAAATGGTAACGACGTTTCCTGTCAATTTGGAAAAGTACAGAACAAAAGATAGAAGATAAGAATTTCACTCTGTCCTTCTTTTTTCTATTATTCCAAAACTGAAAATAATTTCGTTCTCTGGACAGAAGTATTGTGTACTATCAACTTGCATCACATTACCATTTGGCAAAGTTCTATAGTTTTTCTGTGATAGGTTTATGGATTGTATTTGGCTTGTATTTTTGCAAAGCATGTTTAGCTGCGTGGAAGTGGTGGCACTTCCTCCACCTGACTAGGGGAAAACATGACCGGCGATCCAGGGACTGATATTTCCAACATTCAATACGAAAACACTTGACAATTATATTAAACATTGGGTTTTCTTATTCATAATAAATTAAATTGTGCACAACAAGGTTTGAATGGGTAAAATGCGAACTTTGAATTTTCAAAATCCGGAATGCGTCAAGAATAATCTTATTGTATTAGTAAATTGGAAACTTGCGTGTTTTCAAGTCAGTAGATCTACACACAAGTTCTTCTCCAATTAAAGTACACGACTCTTGTTTCCATTAAGAAGCCCCATAAAATGAGCATCATTAATTCGAAGCTGACATCTATCTCAGCAGATGCTCTTTTGAGAGGCAGAAGATATTTGAGTATTCTCTAGAATATCAAAGTTATTTTGTGCAAAGGCATTGCGTTTTTAAGCAACGATTTCTACTTTTTGACCACAACGAAGCGTTGCGTACAAGTAACGATTTCTCCTTTTGAGACCACTAATGCAAAGTACAGCCTGATCCATCTTTAGGCGGTTATATGTGGTTATTTTATACTTATGCACTGTTTGACTGCATAGGTCGATACCTCCTTACTTGGTCTTCTTTAAATTTGATTCTGTATCCAGCCCTGCTCTTTATTCCTGTCCCCATGTTTCGTCTTCGTGTTCTGTTAGCCTTGTGAAAGATTACCCAATCATCTCAGATGATATCATTAAAAAGCATTGTAAAGTTGAGCTTAATAGTCACAAAAAAATGGTAAATACTCCGAGAGATCAAGGCAATAATGAATGAATATCAAACTACAATTCATCATCATGCACTGATCCGGCTATAAAAAATTTCAATTGTTGACTAATCTGTTCAGGTCTTCCGAGCTCTTTGTTAACATAGGATCCACAGGCAAAACGATTGTAGAGAAACTGATACGAGCACTGCATGAAGCTCTCTATTGGTGTTGTAGTTTTGCAGAAACTTCAGGACAGAGTATTTTTTTGAAATTCCTCTGTTCTTAAATTTTAGGCAAATTTGCCAATACAGGCAAACAATTTTATGGCATTACTGGTTAGCAAACTAAAATTGGTTACTTAAAAACCACCAGTTTTAGTAATTGACCTATTCTTGTCTAATTTGCCAAATCTGCGCCATTTCTGCCAGACACAACCTGTGCAGAAAAAATAGCCTAATGTAACCACCTACAGTCGAAAGTTATAGATTTTAAGCATTATTTGAGTAAATTCTACTCTTTGTACTCAAAGGAACTATTTTGGTTAGTATATCTTTGCAGACAGTATATCTTTGCAGGCAGAGTTTTTGAGTGTTTTAGACCAAACTTGAAAAACACTTCTGACGAAACCGTTCACATGGTGCTTAATCAATGTCAGTTTTCTTTAGTAATACGCAGCCATGACGCAGATATGTTTAACAAAAGGAAGAGAAAAAGAGGAAATCACGTTTCTCAGTGAACCTTTCAACAGTCAATTTACCGTTAATTGCTTTTAAACGACTTCCTTTCTGTTGCCAAAATCATTGATCGGCGATGTTGGGGAAATGAAGGAGTTGAAGGTGAACTTCCTTTCGGTTACTTTTAATCTATCTTTTCTAAGTGCTGTCTGGACAGACAACAACATAAACCATCGTGAATGGAATACTAAAGTGTCATCTAAACTACCAAAAACAAAGATGTGATCATCTTAGGGCCTTTTAATCATTATAATAAGCAGCCTGAGTACGTACGCGCTAAAGTCAGCTTAGTAAGCTTGCGTCAACCCTTTTTACAGTTTTTTTTAATTGTCAATCTCTTTGGTTCCAATCGGTTTTCGTGTATATACTCGTATTGTTTCCCAGATGCATTTCAATGTAGTCAAAAAATGATATCTATCTTCCTCTTAACAAGAAGTGGACAAATTTTGACATTATAAATTCTACAATGTATTTCTTTTTTGATTTTGACCTGAAATAACTGTCTAGTTTTTAAATACAAGGAATATAGCAATGCATCTCAACTTTAGAATATTCCAAAAAACTTAGAGAAAGTTGAGAAGAAACTAATTTCTTTCTGTTATCGTTTCACATAAAGGCATGTCAAGAAATTCTATTGTTCTAAATGTAAAAGGATTTTCTGCTTCTGTTAATCAGATCTATTTTGAACACCATTTCGTGCGTGAAAGAAATAGATAACGCCTTAAGCCTAGGTATATCCTTCTGATGTCCTTTGTTTCCTAGAACATGTATAAGCTGTGTAAACAAGTCTCTAACTGTCTCGTTCTTTAACACTACCACTCAGGGAAAATGTCTATTGTCTGCAGCAAATTGCCCAAAGGAGCCTTGCGTGATTTCAAGTTTCTTTTTTACTTTCCTTGCTGAATCCTTTCATTTTGAATTGCAAAAATAGACACATGTGCTTTTCATATACTTAAATGATGAAATAACATGACTTTAGAATTGCAAATGGTTCCATGCTGACGAATGAGTTAAACACATTTAAGCTACTCTATGAAATTTTGACTGCATGTGTCAATAGTTCAATATGGAATTTTTCTGTTTTGAAATGTTCAATTTGTAGAATTTTCATTAATTGTTGCACCTAGCCAAAGCGTTCTGACTTGTTTATGTTCAATAGGAAAGGAAGTATACATCACATTGATTGGCCTTCTACTGTCACAGTTGTGTAATGAAAGAAAAGGCCTTTACTTCAGCATTGTAGTGCAGGGGATACTACGGGCCACGAGCCTAAGCCCCGCCCCTAGTACCCCTAGCGGCTATAACACGTAACCCCAAGCGGGCATTAGAGGCCTAGGAGCCACAGAGAGTACACGCACTAAGCAGAGAGTAGCTAGCCCAACAGCCAGTAACCGCAACCCGGCTTAGCTACTTACCACAGTAGATTAACGCATCGTCATACTATTTGAGTCATAAAATCGCGTTTATTCTGCAATAATATACATTGCATATCCTACTGGAAAATGAAACACAACAGCATAATTATGCAAGATAACATCTGCTTTTTTAGGCATCAGAATATCAACAATGCAGTAGATTCTGCCGTCTTGCTGCATGTTTTTGAGTCGTATAAAATAAAGAGTTCACTGTAGAGTAATACTAAATGTAATCAATTTAAGAATATGCCCAGCCGTTTTATTTTGGTTTTCGTTGTTGTTCAGTTTGTTCGAAATTGAATGTGAAATATGAGTTTGAATTTTACTGATCTACTGAATAGATGATCTTACACTGTTTATGGCTGAATGAATATCGTCCCGTCTGAGACAATAACGCCACAATGCAGGAACAAGGCTTATGGAATGATATTGATCTAAAGTTTGGCTGCATTAAAGAGTAACACAATTGAAACAAAGACCATTTATGAAACAAGGTAAAAACCATCAACTTATTCTCAGGAGCTGAACAGTGAGTCCACTCTAGATCAAATGGGTAGATTTTTACTCAAGTTGGTCTTGAGACTTTATAGGAACAAAAACTGAGACGTCCTTTGTTAAATTGTATTGTTCCAAAATTTATACAATTTTCTTCTCCTGTCCGAACTTTGTTAAAAGATGTGATCTGCTGCACACAGATTCAGAGTGAAAGAGACAATGCAAAAAAGGGTTTTGGCAAAAAGGAAGTAAAAAGAGAAGAAAACCCTAAACACAGACTATTTCCCTAAGATTGCAATTAACCGTCTATTTCAATGGTATATATTTATATCAACGAACTAGATATATTACAGCTTCGAGTGATTTAAACAGCTGCAATAACTGACCTACATGTTTCAAGATGCAGAAGATTAATGTAACCATCGATACGTATCTCGTTTGGTTCTTGAAGTTTATCACTAAAAGGTGAATCTACATGTCGGATCTTGTGATAACACTCTGACCCAACCATCAGCTTGTATTGGGTACAGGCCAATATTGTGCCAGAATTACACGCATGGCTCAACTTGCCACTTGCCAGCATTAAAGTGGTTTACTTGCGAATAGTTAATTATTCTATGAAGCTTAAACATCTCCTAAATCAATGTAGACACGAAGGAAGAAATGCAATCAATTCATCGATGTACGAACTCAAGACAACTATAATATAAATTCGAGGTTTTTTGGGAATGTTACAATTCCACACTGTGCTTTGACAAAACAAAAATACAACACGTTCCAAAGCTGTATTTAAGTTCTCTGTGACATTATATTCAATTACCTCAATTGTCTCTAATTTTGCAAGATATTAAACACAGTTCCTAAACTTGATTTTATTTTGCGATAAAAGAAGTCCATGGTGAATCCATTACACAAATAAAGGCTCACAACATAAGAGTGATGAGCATCCTCTGGTTACCTTGTAGGATTATCCTTGATTGTTTCATATTGAATGACATCTAAAAAATGTTAATTATAACATTTTTTAGATAAGGATCATACAGCAACAAATAATTTCTTACCTTTATTAATTTTGGGATTCCCTTCTGTTTAATCCAGTAGTGATTTTTACCTGTTCCTGTCAATTGTTTAGTGAAATACCAAGGTTAACACAGACTATATCATCTGTAAAACCAACACAGGAAGCAGTTACACTGATCCATCTGGTACAAGTACCAATATAGCTCCATTACTACCACTACCATCACTCTATTTTAAGCAGCTTCGAACTGCTTCAATCACTCAGTGTAAAGATTCACGTGAAACACATGTCTAGTGCAGCTGCTGAAGCTCAATAACAAACATTGGCTTCTGTTCAATGAAGGCAACTTCGGTTTTTTAACACAATAGAAACTGTTACTCCAGTTTTCTCAGAGTTTTGTTACCCTAAATTGTAGGTCAGAGGTTTAAATTTTAATTCATTGTTCATTTCTGTCATTTTGAAGGTAATTTTTAGCAAGAGTTTTTCTTTATAAATTGTAGAGTGTGATGCCACTTTTAACAGTTTAGAAATGTTTAATAAGTAATTGGTTAATAGGTCAATACAAAGTTGAAAATAGCATGACATCATAGTCTATATTGATAACACAATTTGGGAAGTGCATATCTTTTTTTGGCCAAAGACGCGGCGTTATGACGACACTCCAACAGTAGGGTACAAAAAGTGACATATAAATTGAGATTCTATGTGATGGTGTGCTGAAATGGTAAAACATAGGAATTTTCTGTCGCCCACAATTGAGGCAGCACCTGATGGGCAATACATACAAGCTAGAATCGTACCCTACTGTTGTTTCAGATACAGACAGAAATTTTGTGACGTTGAATTTTTTATTTATTGTCTATCGAATGAAATTCGATAAGACTATGTGGTCGTCCACCCAAAAAACTAGCCATCCAGTCATCCCACTTTAGAGTTGGGGGTGGGGGTGGGGTGGGGGTAGGGATTGTGTACAAAAGAATTTTTGCTTGAGATTTTATTTTCTAATTTTCTAAATTGCTTATTTTAAGATAAAACTGGACATATGACCCATTAAAATGATCAGAAAAGCATACTGATAAATAATATATGAATAAAAAGGAGATATATCCATGAATAATAAAAGAGGGACACCCCCTGGGTGGGGGGTACCACCCATATGTCAATATTTGCAATGGCAAGTTTAGAATTTTTAAAAACTAGTAACAGAATCTTGCTGGGTGTGCTTTTCTGATCATTTTAATGGGTCATATGTCCAGTTTTATCTTAAAAAAGCAATTTAAAAGAATTAGAAAATAAAAAGCAAAATTCTTTTATTTGTTTACATTGTGACATCATCACTTATGGTTTCATGACGTCCTGACGTTAGATACAGTTGTCATGACAGTCGATAGACGTTGTAGTTGAACAACTACTTCTTTCATTTATTTTTTTTGCGTCAGTAGCAGATGGTGCAATCTTATGATATTAAAAGCTCTAAGATTTTATGATGCACTTAATAGTTATATTACGATTGAACATATCAAAACCATAGTCTAGTCAACATATTCTTGTATAAATCTGTAAAACTTTTTGTTAAACAATTGCTATTTATCAAGCTTAATAATGTTAAAGATCAACTGCACTAATGATGTAATCGTGTGATACCATTCCTACGCTTCTAAAGTACTTTGTTGTAATTGTTATTTATGAAGCCGTTTTCTAAACAGGTTCGATCGTGATGATGGATAATGTGTTATTCTGTGTTGCGTATAATAGAACTATTGTCTATTAGACTGAGGATAATTACATTGGTATATAATACTAATCAATCATGTTTAATGGTTTTCTACGGTTAATTGACGGTTTGATTTATGAACTGTTACAGAAAGTGTCTGAGTAAAGTTCCATTCCCACAAATTGTTTTATCGAGTGTATCTTTCGAAGTTTCGTGAGTTAGTAGTAAAATTTTTATTGATTTTCATTACTTTTTCAATGAACAACGATGTACAATAAAACCGTTTTACCCTGCAAGTTCAGAACCCCTCTGCAATACAGAAAACACCTACCACCGTTAAAATCTGACAGTCTGTGACATTTTATGTTGTTCTAAGTTGTTTTACGTTGTTTTTGAGTTGGATAAACAACTCAGGCTGTCAGTAATCCCTCGAATCTTGTTTTTGGTCGACACCCGTTAAGACCTGAGACAATTAACTGAAGTATTTATCTCTGCCAGCTTTCGGGGAATTCCTTAGATCTTTTGCTCAAGATTGGTTATTATTATCTTCACATCGAAAGAGTTTCTTTGATTGTCTTTCAATTGTTGAACCCTAATTACGGGGTTGTCGTGGGTGCAGGTTATTTGCTTTAGTCTGCAATATTTAAAATTTCCTTTGAAAATCGCAAAAAAATGACGTGGAATACATCTCAGAAAATTTTGATACAGCAAACTAAATATATTGTTCTGGAAGGGATACATTTATCTTTCTATGTAAGTTTTTCCTTTTCGAAACTACCAGTTTACTCCATCTTTGGAAACAAAGATAGTGGGAGGTGACTATGTTTTAACATTCCATTTGAAGCTAAATACTACAATTGTTTTCCAAAGGTCAAAAGATTCTTTCGTGTTGGTTACACTTTCAGGGTACAATCTTCAATGGTAAACGCTTTTCAATGGGAAAGGGTCTAAAAGCGACACATTGCTCAATCTACTCATGTGTGTGTCTGTGTACCTTTCATTCGTTCCCATTTTAAGTGGTAAATGGTGCTTCACCAATGAAAGGCGTTCCTGACCTAGAGCACTTAGACAACAAAGCGGAAGATCTCTAATGTGTTCCCAAAGCAAATTTAGGAATGTAAATCTGGAGTTTCTCACATCTTATCCTTTAAGTTTTGTAATTTTTCATTATATGATACAATGATTTTGTACACTTCAAAATATGTGGTTTCCAGTCACTTAGAGAACATCTTTAGATGACACAACTTCATGGTGCCACTATAAATGTGAATGTTTTGTCAATGGGATATGATTAGTCTCATTGTGCATTTTTGTTCACTAGAATACACACGTTGTCTAAGTTTCACTGGATAGTTTGTGTTTCAGTTTTCTTTCAAGGGAAGGATTGAGAGGCCTATCTCTTTTAATGTTTACATACTAGACCTGAACTAAAAATTCTGACAGATTTCACGTATAACACGAATTATCATGATCACTAAATAAGAAAATACATGTTATAGTTGCAGCAATTTGGCACTTAGGAAATACACACGTTTAATTACTGTTATGGAAGGTCAACAGACAGTCACAGCCTCAAATGCTCAAATCCTCGTGATATTTGTCGAAAGTAACTGTGTAGAGTGCACAATTCCCATTAAGCAGGGCATTATGATACGCTTTCCTAACTGGAATATTTTGGTTCAGAAGTTATTTTGGAAGGATTACATGTGAGCACGGTAGGACAAAGGTTGTGCAGTGACGCATACAAGAAAGTAATTTGAGAATGTGTTATGGGTCATTGCTCAACACCCCTGTCTTGGTGGGCGTTTGTTTATAACAATGTAGTCTACAATCAGCTCATTCATGTAAGGTCACACTTCAGATTTAACAGTTGATCAGCGGACATGCACTGATTCACCCGCGTTCACAGTACAACAGGGTAAGGTTGTTCAATTAACAGGAGATGTCACCAGCTCATGGGATAAATTCCTGGTCGGAAACCTGCATGGATATGAATTGTCAGCTGATGAACTTCATGAACTGAGAAGACCGAAGTCCTACGTCTAATGCTGAGTGCATCCCATGGACTGTCTTGTTTTCAGCGGAGAGCTGAAGACCAGATTCTCCCAAATCTGGTAATTAATCTGTCACGATTGGCTCATAATCTGCAGGATTACCGGTGTAAACATAACCTAATCCAGATACATAGTAACGAACTCCCTCGTAACGTCGTGTCTAACACAGATTAACATGGGAAGCAGCTGCAATTTATCTGTAATTGTATCCGGTGTAATGAAAATGTATCACTACATATCCGTATCCCTTTTTCATTGAATATCAAGATATTTTGGGGGGTTTTCTGCATAAATCAGAAACATCCTTCTGTAATCTGTGTAATTTCTGGTTTCCCTTCTTAAATTGATGAGTGCAAAGCATTCAAGTGATTAAATGAAACACTTTTTATTTCTCATAAAAATTGAATGAAGTAAAAGGGTAACATCTGGCAATTCTCATGTGATATCAGGTGCATATTGCACCATTTTCTTTGATGTTGTTTACGTTCAGTTTTAAATTGTTTGCATATTTTATGCCTTGCCTTTGAGCTGAAATGTAACGTCTTTGATGTCAAAGGAAACCTGCGTCATTTTCCCCATTTTCCCCTTTTTTCTACAAACAAACATTATTGATACAAACGTTCTCAATTTAGAATCCTGACCCACATTTTACAAGTGAATCCATACAAAGCTTTAAATTCCATAATTCTTATGCTTGGATATCAACCACAATGGCTTGTATTTGATTTATGGTGGCGTATGGTCCCAATAGGTTAATATTTGTGCCAAAATTTTCATTGATGTCAACTTTGTTATGTCAGGCAATGCTTTATTATGCTGGATTACGTTAAGCTTATGTGGCCTTTGGTAGTTGGTATTTGACATTTATGTTGTTACCTTCAAGTACTGCAGTATGTTCCAAACTGCGAAATATTGCACAATATGATGGTCATTTTTCCAATTTTTGGAACAACAGAAAAATAGAGAATCACACTGTGTCTTTCATACCAACAAGTCAATGATGTTTGCAGGGAATGTTTTCAGACCATAGTTTGTACTGCCTCTCAGTAGCCCATCATTTGGGTAAATGATAAAATATCGTCACTGCCAATTATTAATTCATTTAGACAAAAAAAATCCCATCATTGCTTGCCGGCTTAATAAAGTCCTAGCTTCAATGTCTCAATGAATAATGTTTGCATGTAGATTCAGCTAATTTACTGAATCATTATTTGTCTTAATTTTCCAATCGTCCCTGAGTAATAGAATACATTCTATTCAGTACACGGAATTCGTATCAGAAGTTTAACAATAGCGCATCCAAAACACAGCGTGAATTCTTTCGTTCTCTCCTCTTCGTTTTAAAATTATACGATTTTGTGTACTGATTCCTACTTGTATTGCACGTAATTCTTGAAATGACATATTTCCGAAACAGTTACCAATGGTACAAATTTAAGATGATCTGACAGCATGAATAAAGCCTTTTTTATGGGAATCATATTAGGCAGCCTGTGCTTCATGCGTTTGTAGGTTGATGACCTATTCATGAAATGAATATAAATGAAACATAAAACGAACGCAAAGAACTTGATTAATTCACTCAAGCAAAAGTAACAGGGATGAACGGGAGAATACAATGTTACGAGAACATTTGGGTCAGGCTCATCACATGCTCGGCACATCTGGGCAGTTTGTTGCGATAACAAAACATTTTAAGTGTACTTAGTGATCCGACTATATAAGTATCTCTGCGTAGGTTGAATGATAATAAGGTTTTATGCGTATCAAATTATTAATTTCCCCATGAATTTTTTTTCAATTTTGAAATCTTGTGTTAAGTGAAAGGATCCAACATAATCTTCTTTTTGCCATTATAGAGTTACTTCATGAAGAGTTAACCTCACTATTTCCCGAGTATCAAATCATGAAATTCCTATTATTTTTAAACGTGTGGAATAAAAGGGAAGACAAAAGAATTTCACACTGTGCATTTGATGTGCCACTGTTCCAAAACAGGATTTCAGGATTTGACCCTGATACCAAGTATCAAGTATTTTTCAAGAGGGCAGCGACAATGTCTAAAGAATTTGTCCTATGAATTATTGTCTCTCTTTTTCCAGAAAACTTCACATCCTTTCTTATTGTAAGTAGACTTGTATTGAATTACACTAAATCCTGGAGTGATATTGATCTCTCTCAATAATTTATCTGTGAGATGCACCAAGGAATTGAAGCTGTTAAACGTAATAGAACTGATGTTGTGTATTGCGTGCCAATATGGGAACAGGAGATGTAACACAACATACAGCAATTAGATAAGCAGAAGGTGGCCTAATTCTTTTAATTTGGATCTATTCCAAGTAACAATGATTTCTTGAAATGCAAGAAAGTATCACAGTTCACAACTTGATCGTTTTCAGTCTATCAGGTTTTTGGTTTTGTTGAATCTCATTGCAAGTGCAGCAAGTGAATAAGTAGTAGTCAAGGCGCAATTCAATAGGCACCTTTTAATTCATATTCCATTTATTTACCACTGTTTGCACAATAATTTTTGTAACAGTGTTCATTATATCACTGTAAACAGCTTAAACAATGTTTCTTATAGGATTTCTTCCAGTGAAGTGTGTTTGCTTTTTAAACTATTGCTTCTACAGTTACACTAACTGCATTATACTCTTAATCAATTGTATCTAGAGAAACTTTTCTAATAATGTTCTCAAAAGAATAACCGGAAGAATTTGTATGCAGCATAGGACATGTACATAACTGTGTATTATCAGTGGAATATGTGATGTTGCTACTTAACAAACACAATGATGAATCTAAGGTTTGATTGCTTTAAATCTGGGAGGAAATCGTTGAACTTAATAAAACACATTCACAGCTGTGCTTAATTAAACAACTACAACACACGAATTTTTTCCGAAGAAAATATTCGAGACCACTTGAGAGTCTTAAATGTACAAAAATGTTTCAAATTGACAACTGGTAACAAAAAATTAACATCTTCTTATACTAGTTCTTCAAATTTAAGCTTTGAACCTTTTAAGATTTTCTTTGAGACACAAGAAAAATAACAGGATTTATGATGGATTTGACTGGCATTACAGTTATTGTTGTCCAAATGACAAGATTCATTGAATAGTGAGACAGAAACAAGGAGGAAATATAAATGATGCTGGATGGTAGCCAACATAATGCATTTGTGGCTGTAACTACTATTAATTGTAATATAATTGTTTTACTTATCTTCTTTGGTGCTGCAAGAGATATTTTTGAATAATCTATAAACCCTTTCGATACATTTGGGAGCGCAGCGCTCCCAATCAGTACCCATTTAAATTACCTGTAATGTAATGCTTAGGCATTTTTTGCTAATAACTAGAATATTTACCTTTCTTTGAAGGAGGGCAAAAACTAATTTCTTTATCAGAGTTATTTTCATCACTGTTTTCAAATTCAATGCCATCTTCATCTTCTGAACTAATTTGAAGATTTTCAAAGT
>JBCAUI010165199.1:0-17597 GCA_038406195.1 Haplosyllis anthogorgicola
TAACTTTTTGAATTATTGCTTACAAGGGAAGTTATTGAGGAAAATCAATATTCCGCCATACAATGTTTCTGTATGGCGGAATATTTTATCACTGTATGGTGGAACGATTAGGGACCCTGAACACACAGATAAGACAAGATGCGTGAAAATATCTTCATGTGGCTATCAAGCAAGCAAATGTAAACACTCTTGCTAAAAATATTCTTCTTTCGACTAGAATGGAAACATTGTGTTTCGAGCATGTTTGTCTAGGTTTTATCAGGCATCAAGGATTTGAATGGTGATTTCTTCCCGAGCAAGTTCACTGCCAATTTATACGAACGTTGACAGAATTCCAGCTGAAAATGTCACCCAGAACGTCAACGTACGCTATCAGCACACCACCATCATCATACCCATTCTCTGCACATTCGCAAAGGAGAAAGTTGTGATTGAGCTTTTAATGTCTTCAATGGTTATTAGCGGCCAACATGAGATAGTCCTTTTCCAGATGTTAACATACACGTGTGCAAGTGGCTGATTTAAATTACTATTGTTTCACTGCTCATGACAAGATCGCGAACAGGAAAATAAGTACAAAAATGCTACGGGGGAAAAAAACGCCATCGCCAATAACGCGAGCCACAATAATAGACAACTGTCTACCTTTTATCTTTACAGACCCTTTTTATGGTGATCACTGTATTAACATTAAGGAGGCCTTCAAATCCCAGGCCCGCAAAATGATGATTCATTATAGACATGTTCGCTTCCTTATTATCATTAGAGGCCATTAACGGCATTTCCTGCGCTTGATTCTTAAACAGATGACAGGCATACGTATCTGAAGATAATGGAAGGAAGCCTTCAGCCTGATATCTCCTTTTACATTGTATCTTTGTCTCAAAAAACGCCGGGGAACAGAATACTCCTTTGCTGTGTTGATATGATAAATACCAAAACTGACTGCAACGCTTTTACATCAAGAAGCTGATCGCCATGGGCCCAGGAAAAGGGGGTCAACAAAGTGACAACTTCGGAAGCTACCTCATAAAAGAACCATTGTCACAAGTGTCCCAGTTATGTTTCCGTTTTGCGCATGACATCCACATAAAACACCAAATGAGGCTTTCCGTAATTGGAATTAAGGTCACATCTACAACCTCTGGATAGTTTTGATAGATGAAAAGATCCAAAAATCCAGAGTATTTCAAGCACAAGATGAACAGCAAAGGACATGAAAACTGTCAGAAGTAGGCGAATGGATTTACATTCCGCTGTTATCACTGCCAAAAGATTTATCTAAGATGAAATCAAGATCGATCAAATCTTGGGAAATGGGACCTACAAAATATAGGTCAAAGTTAAACATAACGTTTGCAAATCATCTGTCGGTCAAAGCTCGGAGCATTTAGGGTGCAATCGACGTTTACACGTGTATTTAAGTGGGCAGATTGGCCTGTCACCTGCCGACCGTCAGATATGCGACGGGCATCCACGTTTCCATTCCGATAATCATCAGCGGCAATCACCTTGGGGGTAATCACGTATTGGCAGGTGCTTGATCAATAAGTCATTGGACACATTCACACTACAAATTGAAATGCCTGGTCAAGAGGTCATCCATACTGCTTGTATTGCCCACTTCTGTGGACTCTCGGAATCCACAATCATTACTTGCACCAAAATTGATATGTACGACCAATGCATGTCCTTTTTCTCTACTCACTCTCACATTTCACACTTGACATTGGTCAAAACGTCCATTTTTTGCCCCTCAGAGAAAAAATCCATGCTCTTGCCATCAAATGTAAGAAATACTTCATTACAATCTAAAGTAATATTAAAGTGCCTATAGACAAGCTGCATAAAAGCTAGGCAAAGCTGAGCTAACATTTTGACACGTTCATCAACGAGCAATTGCCTTGGAATTTGACCACTATACTCCACTGTACTCCATTGTCAGCCTTCAAATACGCGACAAAGCTATCTCATTCGCCATAATTGCCATGTGTTTACACAAAAATGTTTGCCATTAATCATCATATTACCTGTGCTAATATAATTTCTAGCAGTGTAATTACCCACCACATCACTCAATAATGAGTTAGTGCAGACCACGACAATTAACTCGATTATTCTCTTCTCTTGTACTCAGTGTAATGCAATAACTTTTAAAAAAAGTTTCCAAAGTTCTATAATTGGGTCACGTATAAATTGACTACGAACCTTTAATACCACACTGCGGATCACAATCTGAGATGTATGGATTCCTACCATAGAATCGAGAATTGATATTTCCATTTGGAAACAGGAAAAAATCCACATCCACCAGTACTAACCAATGGGGAGAAAGATTAATGCCATTACCAATTTCAAAGGCCTGTTTAAATTGCTGATTAAAATCATAATGACAAGAAGCATGTAGGTGGCACTAGTGGGGCTCGGATAAGAATAAGAAGTAGGGGTGGCTTGCATATTTGCATGATATCCAGAGATAGAGCAGGGCTCACCGGTTTCGGATAAAGTAAAACCTGCTGGGACCAGCATGAAAGAACACTGATGCAAGCTGACAAGATAATTCTTTATCCTTCAAGAAAATGGTTCCCTACGGATGGTATAAGACAAAGCTCACTACTTGATCAGGTTATCCTCTTCTGGCTGCAAATATTCATACAAACTGCATCGCTTGTAATGCACCCGCGTGCCGATAATGCACATATCCAGGCTCGTTTGCTTGATCCCCTTAAAACGGCTTCAACTTTCGAGCCCCAAAAGCCCACTTTTAATCCTTACGAGAACTCTATAGTGGCTCTCATGCAACTCTCATAAATGCAGCCAATTAAATTACAGTTGGGGTTGGAAACTGCAACTTCTGCAGGCCCCCATTGATTGCCGCCTGTATGGCTGCCGAATGGGCCCCGTAATTGCGAAAAATTTACACCCAATGGATGTCTTGTTGCCAGCAAATGCGGCAAAAAAGCTGGTGATATTAACATGATACATGTAAGCATATGTTCCCATAGAGGGTGTGCACTGTTTTATGGCAGTTAAAAAAATCATCAAACATCCCTTCGCAACATCTGCTGCCTGCAATCCTATAAAGCATGAGCGCGCTTTTTATTATTCACTATTAAAAAAAGCTGTATGTATAACAATGCAGTCAGACCGATGAAATGCTAATACTGTTTAATATTCTTTGAACTACACTGGGCTTTAACAGTGGCGATATTTAACAGCAATTGTACAGTTAAGTCTATGAACTTTCGAGGGACAAAAGTCTAAAATGACGTCATGTTGTTCTATCACCTGTTTGTCATATTGTTCTTTCACCAGTCTGTGTGACAAAACAGAAATTAAATTAAATGGAATTCAAAACTAATACAAAGAAAACTTCACTCTCTAATCGCCGTACAAAATTACATCGATCAGACACGGGTTTCCGAACTATAGCGAACGATGAAACCGCGTGAACTAACCAGAAACGAGTGCACAGTTTATAAACCTTCACTGGGTATAAAATACTAACATTTCAACAAAAAACAAAAAAGCATCTGTTTATAATGAGGTAAACCACTCCCTATACGTAAGTGTAAAGGGAATTATCTGATACACTTTCACTCCGTGCAATTTTTATTTTACGCTATACTTGTCTAATTCATATTCAACTGAATCTCAATGGACTCCGTTTCAAGGCCGAACACGATACAGGAGGGAGTTTAAAAATTTACACAGAAATGATATGAATGTAAATGTATGGCATGACACGAACAATGTGGCAATATGTGTTAACTTTAATTTATGGCACAAATGAACAGAACACAGGAAAACAGGTTGATTTTTTATGTTTATTGATTATAACTTTACGATTTTCCAAGCTGGACCAATAAAGGTAAAAACTGTTATCAGTGTGTAGGAAATACGATATATTGTGTACTGCTGCATAAAACGTCCAATTTGTGTAAACTTCTAGATTTGAAAAGAGACTTGTAAAAAGATGGACTGTGAATATGGACAAGAAAAACGTTGAATTTATCTTAGCAGTTAAACCTCTAAATAACAATCACCAAAGGTGCTGAAGTCATACATGAAATGCCTCAAAGATACGAAAACCTCCTGCTCTACGTGTCTGTGTGATTCATTATGACTGGAAACTGCAAAGCATGCGTTTAGTTTTTGTCTTCCTGAAACCAGACACATTTACTTGTGTAACAAAGAGTCTGTAATTTGCCGGGTTTTGCCAAGACACAAAGCGCATTTTGACAGTCAAAGAGTCATCTCTATGCGGTGCCATGGCACACCTTTGTTACAAAGGTATTCTCAAAGTAACCCTTGCACACCTAATCTACCAAATTTTACATTCCACAGAAAAGGTTGCATTTTAAATCAATTTGGATGTTTTCATTTCACTCACAAGTTGAATAAAACTGCCTCACTGGTATTCATCGACTCCAGCGCTATCCGATATTAAAGATCATCTGCTATTGCCCACTGTTGGGTTATCGCAGAAGGTGGTCAAGAAAAGCAATGACATGGTCGGTTGCAACGGAGAAAGATATAAAGTTCAGCCCGTTAAAGGTTAGGAAAAAAGCTGGGTCTGTGCATCAAAAGTAACTGCAGGGGCAGCTTGGCACGCCGACGGCAACAGCTTGCCAAGTCTCTTCTTTCCTCTCACAGACTATACAGCTTCCTTAAACAATGGCTCTCATCTTCACAAGAGATATCTTTAATAGTTCTTATCAATAGAAATAAAATGTACAGAGATAGTATGGCGTCTTGTGTGTTATGTGCCAAGTAACTGATAGAGACACTGAATTATTTCCGTGTTTGATTCGACCCACTCTCTGGCAGCAGCTGAACTTAGTTTTAAATTCTTGATCAATACGCCATTTTATGAATTCTTTTTTACACTGGTTACTTATTAAACATCAAAGTTTGGATGATACTTTCCTCTTGAACTCGTTCCATTAATTTTGTTATCACTATCTTGACCACGCCTTTTGTGGAATTCTATTTCTTCCGTACCAATAGCAATAAACGTGAGAATGTCACATATGCATTAAACCGACGTCATATCAACCTTTTTGCATACTTGACTTTGCAACATATTTGCTTTTAATTGATAACTAGCTAGAAAATGTAGAAATCCATTAACGCTAACTACCTACTATGTCAAGATATTTTATTGCCCTGAACTTCAATTATAATGCGCTTAATACAATTTTGCTTCTTGCGTAATTGCCACTACTTAGTCGATAGAACTAATTCAAATTGTTGCATCTGTTGCCAGAGCAAGTGTCTTAATTGCATAACGACAGCCTATTCACCTGCTCTATCATGTATTACATCAACGTATCTCGGATCTCCCTAATGTTTAATTTATTAACTAAACCAATATTATTTCATTTCTAAGTTTGCTAATTGTAAGTATCTCTTACAAATTTAACATTGTTGCCCGTTTGCATGATATGGTTGACTAATAGCAGTAAATTGCATTCGATATGCATTTATATTTGATGAAGTACACAAAATGTCAAAACACAGTGATATATATTAGAAGGAAAGCAAACGTTTTTGACCGAAAACACTTGTTAGTATTAGTTTTCCTGCTTCTGCAATGCCGCGGCTAGTCCTGTTTAAATTAACCGATTTAGGAAAATGTCACTGAAGCTTTTTCACAAGTTACCTTCTTAATTGTGAGTCACAGTTATCTGAAAAAGAATGCCTTTCGAAGAGACATCAAGTCTGCAAGGTGGTGCAGCTGGAAATTGGAACAACGACCACCTGGACTTTGCAATATGGTCAGAAAATTAGCCGAGACCTTTAAAGCCCCACAGAGCAAGTGACATTCTTGAGCTAGTATTTTAACAGATGGTACAGCCAATGACCACTGGCGCTTCAAAGACAAAGTGCAAGGCTACTCCGCTAGAAATATCAATTGGCTAAATGCAGATTGGCCCCATTGCCTTGTAGTGTCTCCGCTTTGGGCAAGGACTGTCACGTTCAAAGTTTGGGAACGCAACCACCTTGTGTCGCGAAGTTTTTCCTTCTGCACCAAAGTTGCGGCTGCAGTATCTCTTTCTCTTTTCCCAGAAGGACTCTAAATCCACAATGGTAGCATTGACCTTTTCAGGTGCGAGGAATAAGCGTGCATCTGGATATTGTTTCTATTTTGATGGATGACCACGCGAGGGAACACTTGTGCCTGGCCAGGCGCACCTCCCTGCCGTATCCTTCGCCATATTCTGGCTCATCAAAATTCACTCCACAAGTACCATTCCCACACCAAATGCAAACACGAGTAGGTGTAAGCCGGAGCACCCTCAGTATATATGTTTCCTAGGCCCCCACTCACTCTCTTGTTCTATTCCTACTGCGGCTTATAGGATTCCCTATTGTGTATCTGGTCTTTCTGTTATGCACTTCCATATGCCTCTGATCTTGCAAACAGGTGCCAGATACAATTTCCTCACATTTCTCTTTATATTTTCTACACAACCAAGGAGGCCAATTTCGCTTGTTTCATTCGGCCGCTTGAGTAAGGCTTTTACTTCCACTTTGCATAAACTTCTTAAAACGCAATTGACAAATTTAAGAGTCCGTGTGCCATAACAACAGGTCCAGGGCTGACTGTTCAGACAAACCCTTGGTTAATCTTGTACCTCGATAACTGTTGAAATTAAAAGGTGTTCTTCTGTTATCCACCAAAACGCTACGTAAAGTTGAAATCATTACTCGTTATAATATGTGACATGAATGTGACTCCATTAGACTGTGAAGCCGTCTCCACCCAATGTCTCGCACACACTGAGACCTATTCCATTGCGAGGGCATGTGAGGCAAAGTAGCAAGAGGTGTGACCCCCGCATACAATCCATCGCACTAATGACAAACTGCAAGTCAACAAAGCGCAATAAAGTCGAGATTAAGCGCTCAAAATGAGTAGAAAAATGGTTGTGCAGCGAGAGAAGGACATTGTTGTATGGCCGAGGAGAAACAAGATTGATGGTGCTTGATGACTCCCTGACTACTACAATAGACCGGTTAACAATCGACTACCTGGCTAAACTATGTGTCCTGTTAGTTCGACTTTTTGACTACTTTCTCTCAGTGTAGCATGGTAAATACCCTGCCCAAGCACAGCTTCAATACCAATGAGATGTCGATTGTGTTTACTCTATTTAAGGTAAAGACTGTATGTACAATAAACAGGTAACAATGGGGCCAGAGTCAACTTGTAGGTTCTGGTGTCATTTACTAATGCGAATGAAAGGCATTGTGTGAAGTATCTACAGAATGCCTTCGGCATTTCTTTTACTTTACCGTACTTTCCTTCTTCAGGACCATTCTTAATAAAGGACCATTACTTTGATAGCAATATCCGTATTCACCGTAACTTGTGAATAGCCTTGATGCAGTCTGCATTCCTTTTTAGATTCTCTCTTTTTAAAATGCACAAGGAATCATTGTTTTATTACACGTTGGGTAAAATATGAAGGCAAAATAAATCATCATTGTTCAACTGTGTGATCTATTTTATTGACTTGCATCTTTTAACTTCCCTTCCACCCAGCTTCATGTGTGTTCACTTTGAAGCCTATGAACCTAACAAGGACCCAACAACTCTCAGCTGGGAGACAACCGTTCTGTTTTGTAGCTACGAATTTTGTCAGATGGAAAATGAAGCTATTACAAGTATGTGTTGATGCATTCGGCGACAAAACCCAAGACACCTTTCCATATCCCGTTTGGCACCAGTCTATTTGTGGACTCGTATCTCCAGAACAGTGGCTACTGTGGTGAACCAAAACTGACCTTCGAAATATTTTGTAGCTTATGGCTGATTAAAATCTAGTTCTCAGCAATGACATCGCTTATACTTCACTTTAAAAACATGCACTCGGGTAATCGCTCTGTTTAATTTTTCTTGTAAGTCCAGTTTTAAATAGAAAACCTCTCAACCAAAACTTGGCTGCGTCACACTAATCTTGTGATTATATGTGCTAAGTGAAAATTGTTATTCCTTCCGTACAAGAACGAAAAACCCTTTCTTTTTCAAGGACTCAGACCTAGTTCCCGAAAATAGCCCAAATCTATTGATGTATGTTAAAGATTTGAGCACCTCTCCATGCAGCTTAGGGAATGGAAAGAGGGAGGTCTTTGCTCAAGCAATTGGTTGAACATACACAAAGCAAATCTAAAGATGACACGGCAGCCTCCCAAAAGTGTACAGGCAACATTTTCCGCTTGGACAGCCGCAGATCAATCAGTCGTGGAAAATGTATGGTCTCTCTACAGCTTTGCGCTACAGTTGAGAAAAGTCGGGGGTGTTTCGCCGTGGTAGTGCCCAGTGGTAGCGGTGGTGAGCTGGGGAGGGGCAGACGACGGGGCGCTGTAAAAGGCCGCTAATATGCTATTGGAGCAATGTCAACCGCAGTTTACTCAGGTCTACATCTTGATTCAATGATGTTGAATGAGGTTGCCGCGAGTATAAATTTCCCCCACTGCCAATGTGATTTCCCTTATGTTATGTTACATGATCCTGTAAGCGACATTTTGGCTTGAAAAAAGGAGTCGGATAGAGACTTTCCTGGACTACTCGCAGCTATGTCTATCTGTGCGCAGAATGGCCAAATATGTGGAAAAAGAGAATGAAGCCTTTGCCTCTGGGTGGTCGTCTTTACAGATAGCCCGACTCTCTATTATAGATGCCTCGTCGAGATCGTGCACACTTTGAACATTCTGCTGAATAGGATAGCAGCTCTAAACTTCCCATCTTGTCATACTCAATATAATTTCCCTTGTGCAACTTTTCAATAGATGCGAGGTTACACTGGCGCGGAGCGTGAATGAAAATTGCCAAATTCACTAATATTTACATTCCGAAGGCAAGATTTTGAGGATGATTGCATTTGATAATAAATTCCTTACCTACGAATAGCACATACAGAGCACACGGGGAAAACGAATCAAGGATTGGCAAGAGAAGCTCAAATAAATTCTCTCTTTCACGCAAAAAATATTACATACAGGAAGCAGTAATCTTACCGAACTTTCTTCCTCAAATAGATGGGACTTTCTAGACAATGGCCATTACTTCTCATCAAGTCCGAGCCGCCCTGGCCAAATACTAGACCTCAACTTTTGACCTCTAATGATGCTTTGTTGCGAGGCGAAGCTTGGAATATTTGGCATTAAGATGTGTGACCATATCAGAATCATGTCTCTTTAAACACAGGAAGATTCCAATCAAAGGGTCCGGCCTGAGTTTACACAGCCCCATACACGGCTTGATAGGGTGTCACCCTCAAAGTGAGCTCACGACCTGCAGTCGATAAATCAATTCCATTCAAATCCCAATGTTTGCCTATTTTTTCTACATTCACCATGGAAGGTAAAAAAAAAAAAGACGGCGTTTTACCATCTGGGTTAGTTTATTTCTCCGAGCAACAATTACATGATGTCTGCAATTGTAGCTTCACAATCATCATTCCAAGTTCAAAATTTCAACCAAAATTCAAACTGGTACTATCAATCAACTAAATTTTAAGAACAAATACGACATTCACCCACAGGTGTAACAGGTGTAAAAACATAAAACTCCCCTTTTCGTACTTTTCAGAATTATTCAACTTTGTGAAGAATGAATGGAAGAAACGATTGACACGAACGGTCACTGCGATCCACCCGTGTGTACTGTAACACAATCAATAAGCGCGGGCAAACATGCGCATCTTGCCACACGTCACCACACATAGGCATTCTTATGATGGATATTCCCTATTAAATACATTAGGCAGGCCATCTTTAAAATGCTTTCCATTTCTCCTCAGCGCTTGTTTCCAGCACATTATGATCGTCCCATTAATTAGCTTACAAGCCTGTACCTTGGCAGGTATCTAGTACTCTATGCCTGTAATACAATTTCTCCTTTAAGCCTTTTAAAAGTATCCACTTTTATATGCGGTAAATCACATTAACACATATTTCTTTCATTCACAGACTTTGCGCAATTCAAACTCGCCTTTTAGTTTCTTTGTAATACTGTCAAGTGTAACAATTAAGAGAACAATAATCAGAGAACTTTACACACAAAATTATGTATCTGCAATGATATGTGCCTCCTCTACTTGTAAGAATATTATTTAACCAACAACAATACGAGACAAGTTAAGACATTCTAAGACACGCGGACAATTCTGCCGGCACGAGAACCGCAATCCTCTCGAATCATATTGAAAACCATAACCAGCTAATAAAGATTAATCTTGCCTCTTGTAATCCCGTCCTTTATCAAACTTTTATCAGCCTCATCCAGCTTGTAAATTTGTTATTACTTCTTCACTTTTATATTTCATTTATTAGCATTTGATGTTCAAAGAGAGGCTTGCAATTTAAAGTATATCTATCACTTTAAGTTGAAGGTCCCCCAGAGAGAAGGCTTCAGCCAAATATAGCCATAGGCAAACTCATTGCAATGACTAACCTATACACCCTATATAGATGAAACCGATTCATCTTCAACAAACTAATCTAACTGGTTATATATTATTCATAAGGTACCTCTCGAAGAGGCCAACCTTTCATCAGCACTAACTATCGCAACACTGCTGTCTTTTTGTATTCATAAAGATCATAGTTGCAGCTTACAAAGACCTTTCCTATGCATCAAATGTGATGGCAGGGGTGCTTTTTTCCTCAAAAAGAACTTTCCGAGTAATTAATCTGACGTTAAAAGATGTTTCCTGACCCGAAAATAAATATTTAAAGAAATTATGACCGATAACTGACAATTTCTGTCGTTCCATCAATAAGACTGTGACAATGTTTGTGAATCTACCAACGAAATTAAGTCACAAAACCGCCGAAGGTAAAGCCAAGACAGATTCAGACACTACTCAGAGGTTATTGCGAGAAAATTAACTGCGCGCATCACTGTTGTTAACCAACCAATTTCTGTCAACATAATAAAGCATTATAACACTTGTTCAGGCTGTAACACCAGTCAAGTAAAACTAATAGCTATTTTATTATCCTGCAGACTAAACTCGATGACGTATTAATATTTTAACACACCGGTGATAACAGTAATAATAACAACAAACAATGCTACCGCGTCTCATGGAAAATTACCGGATCATGAGCCAAGAAGAATACATAACACTCAAACCATAACGTTCAGTGTTCCGCTCCAATTAGCTTAACCAGCTACACGTACGTAATTAGTCCTTTGTAAAGGATGCTTAATTAAGCGCCGAATATTCTTGATCATTAATTACTACAATTAGTGCGTGTCCGGCCTGGGTGGACCTCGACTAAAGCGGCTGTTTGTGCAATCAGTAAGAGTTACTAATAAAGGTCACCTGGGAAATCGACGCACAACTTCTTGCCGAAAGCTGAAGCTAGTTACATTAAAATAATAACAACTGCGGCAGGCCTCGATAATTCTACTGAATGTAAAATCATTAATTAAAACTAATCAGATCTGCTGTAATTCAAAGCTCAACGTCAAATAAGCCAGCTTCTATTTGTAAGGACTGAAATACCTTGTTGAAAATGTATGAGAAGACACTCTCACTTGTATTGATTTGTCTTAAAATAACACGGGCAAATATTGTGGTAGAATGTCTCCGAGCTTCTTTCCTAGCTTCAGTATTAAAATAATTTTGTGTTTTAAGCAGGTGATGACGAAGGGCATGAAAAAGATCCGAATCCTTAGGGCCGCTATATTGCTGTTTCTGGCCAGTTGTTATTGGAAGCGCTGATCAATTTTTCATGAGCTCCACCGGTGAAGCCAAGCATACAATCAAGCGAAGGCAAATCATTACTTTCTTAACTACAACAAAACACATTAAAATTTCATTCATTTCAAAGGTTGGACTTATCTTTTTTGTTGCATTTCAACAATGCTCGACAAACATTCACGCTATTTCAAAGTCATTGTCATTTTCTAACCTGTCCGTAATGAGCTCATAAATTTGTTACCCGACTCATTTTAAATAAGTCGTTTTACCAACTATGGGTGTGCAATAACCATAAATCACCCAGGGTTCGATACGATACGAAACCTAGAAACGAAGGCCTGATCATTCGTTCAAAAGATACATCAGTTTAAATTAATACTGCACATTGCCTCACTGTTCAGTGGAGTAGCTTGCTAGGGTAGTTTGCTCTTCAATGTCACCACTGCCACTTGCTGTTCAATAGAGAAGCTTGCTCACTAATGTCACTATTGTTACCTGTTGTTCAATAGAGTACCTTGCTCACCATTGTTACTGTCTATTTGAATGGATTGCTCATCAATGTCATTATTGCTACTTTCTACTTTGTCTCGAGTGTAATTCATGAGGTGGAAACTTGTTTTATCAATAAACCTTTAATGACAGCCCTAGTTAAATATTAACTGCCAACATGGTTTGTAGCATAAAATTGCACATAATTCACTGTTTAAACTGTTTACACTTGAAAGACAACATACCCGTTCACTGTTACTTCGAAATATAACTAAATCTATTCACTAAATTATATCACTTGGGACATTAACGGCCAGTCAACTAAGAAAATCAATTTGACTGAAACATTGCAGAACTGAGTATTATGAGAAAACGCTTTCAAAGTACATCACACTATGTGAAAGATGTCACTTTTATCGACGGTTTTCTCTTTTTCTAATCTTTACGTTTTAACATTGCTATTGTTATCACATTCAGGGTGATATTTATATCCTTGGAACGACAAGGAAACCTGTGCGAACAATGCATCATACAATTCCTCGCGGACACTCGACATATTTATTATTATCTTCTTTGTTCTCCGTTTCTTACAAGCCTCATTCTGTATCGAATGAATACTTTCCTATTCGGTTAACGCGGGCCAATTGTCATCGACGCATTACGGGCATATTTAAACACTGTCAAGCATAATGGGTAATAATGACAAATGGCATGTTTATGGTTTCTTGGGCTTTCTATCAGGATTTATGACAACTGTCAGAGATAGTACTGTAAACACGCCGTCAAAAATAATAGCCCATTTTGCTGGAATATGTCATACTTTTCAATAAATTGCTTGCTCTGTTTGTTAGTAACTGTGTCTAGCGGTTATAAATGAACTAATTTAAAATACTATCTTATCAAAGCATAAATGACCCACGGGACGATGACCGACATAATACGACATAATACGATAAATTGAAAGATTTAGACATGTCTACGCTCCTGGCCATGTATTTCCTTCTTGTAATGTGGTCTAATTTTGACACACCTAAAAGTTATATCTAAACTCTCTTCTATTGATATATTTATCCCGTGAAAGTGCCGCATTAAAACCTTTAAGCTGCCTTCATTGCAACAGAGCAAGCAGCAGGAGACAGCGTCATTTTCTAAAGCCTCATCAAATCTAGTTTAATGTATCTGGCTTGTAAATGCGGCATTAGGCACGATTACTCGGTTTTGCGAAACACAAACACGCACTCACGCCACTAATGGAGATTAAACCATTAAAACAAGCTGCCATTGTAATCATATTGGAGCTATTAGAGAGAATAGTCTGGTACCTACATGTTGCGTTCGGTGTGTGACATTTTGCTTTGATGACACATTCGTTGGGGTGGCCAGATAAGCGGTTCAGGGATCCTACACTGTTTTCTCAAATCTCCCACTATTCCCAAAGCATCCACCTTCAAACCACCTCAAGAAATGTGGGGCAACACAGAATGCGTCCAACGGCTGAATTACGTTTCAATATATAAACTAGCCACTAGTCGCATACATATCTTTAATCAGGCCAACAAATTCAGTGCCAAACAAATCCAGTGGCCACATGTAAATGTAAGCAACAAAGGAATTTCAGCTGTTCCATAACGGCTGATAACGGCAAAACATGTAACACAAATTACCTGAGGAACCGTATTAAATATGCATGAGGTCACAATCAAAAATACAGAGGTTACATGAACAGTACATCACAGTACGGATAGACCAAACCATTACCTAATAAGCTACACTGGCGCATTCAAATTTAAACTGTGTTAGAATTAAAATATCCAAACAATCAAGTTTTCAGTTTTATTTCAAACGTTTTGCTCTCGGTTTTTTAAATACTGCCTTACTAACTACCCCTTAGTCAGCTATGTAAACAAGTGTACCTTATTTAGTACAAGATATCCGAGGCACCAGTGATGGTAGGCTAGGCTTTTCAGGATTTCTTTCACATCTACAGAAATATCAGTATTTGTGTACTTGTTACACTGTGTTTACATTTAATTAATAAACCGCACTACGGATGCGTTACACAGCATAACCTGACGCACAAAGCCCTGTCTAGTGAACTTCTATCATTTTAATGTCATCCAATAGTCTAACTGGTTCTAATATGTTGATGACAATTTGTCATGTTTGGTGGTTTTAAATTCTCTCGGTTTCTCCTGTAATGCACTTAGCTGTATCGTATTGTAATGCACTTGACTCATTGCCTGTTGCAATATGCAAAAGTATATGGTTGGTCGACCTCATTATAAATAACAACCTCTTAACTACAATCTTTAATATTACGATTATGCTAATCTGATGAGCGCTATTAATCATTCCGTGTTAAGCGCTATCCATATTTCATAAGACTTTTCTTCGGGTAATTTCTCATGGGATGTGATACATTCATTTCGAACTTCGTATCAAACACGCATCTTTTCCAAGCAAGGTACGGGAACGGGCTTTTGTCATTCATGAACTGATACCACAACCTCATTATAATCAATTTATTTAAGCAAGACGCTGAATTATACTTTCATGGTCTTTTTTTTTCTTACATATTTTATTTCATTCTTTTATTGTTTGTAAACCTTAAACGTTATGTGATCCTCTTGTCTTCAGAATGGACACACAATGGTTATGCTGGGAAAGGAGACGTTGTGTAGAACTATTTATGCTCAAGTGGATCGCGAGGTAACAATAAAGCCGTAAGTTAGCATTACAATTAGCTCTAAAGTCAATTAATATCTACAACAGTTCCGGCTTAATGTTTAATGCTAAAATATGCATTTCTCATCATATTTTACTTTTAGCACCACATGCTCAGTTTCACAATCACATATTAATAAGCTTTGCGCCCGGGCTTTTGTGGGAGAGGAAATCACTGCATCTTATCCGCTTATAAAAGACACATCAAGTCATTATATACTCAACATGTCAGCCGTTTTCTCTTCATTTCCTAAGGTATAATTAATGCAGGTCTCCCGAGAAAGAATGAGCCTTTATTGCTACGCTTTTAAATAACATGTAAAAACAAGAAAATCAGCAGTTAAATGCACGGAACACCACTCATAGACACGCCATGCAAGTAAGCCGCTCTCTTGAAAATCTATTTTCTTGACACCTTAGAACAGCATTAAGACGCACATGACTTCCTGTCAAAATGACACCAAATTATAACAAACCATCTAAATGGCAAGTCTTTCTTTTTCAAAAGAGTGGCTTGCTTCAGCGGGTCCAGAAGTAAGAGCCCTTGCGATTTGACTGCGGCGATTAACTTTACAGATAAATAATTTTCAAAATCAGTAAGCGACAAATACATCATGATTCATCACAGCGATTTTCATCACAAATAGCAACGCCACACTACTAAGTTGTCACTGGAATGTTCATACATATTTTATAATCAAGAAACTAACATCCCTCCACCTGCCTCACCACTCACAGAAACTCATAATTTTTTACCATTTAAACAAAGAGAAATGCAGGTGAACAAATACTTCAAATCTTTCCAATTAGGTTTTTCGCTCAATTTAGACCATTTGATTTGACACGAAACTACTTAGTCAGAAGGCTTAGGTTTGTTTTTATAAACTAGATTCGATGTCAAATACCACTGACACATCGGATTATTAGCCACTTTAAATCTTGTATATCGAACTAAGTCGAGTTTTAAAAAGAATAGAAATTCTTCCTCTCTGGTGTTTTCCCCACTTGTTTCTACCTGGAATAATAAGATTCAAGAAATTGATAAAAAGTTCAAATGTCGAGGAAGTGATTCCCCACATAACATGCCAGGTCACCGCTGGCAATATTCATTTATGGAAAACAGTTCTTTGTCGAAGATAGTGAAAAGTGCCAAAACTTGTCGAACTTATCATAGCAATTTGCAAAGTGCCTGCATTTGTAAATGTACACTTGGTGTCAGTTATGACTGTGAATAAGACTGAAGTGTCAGGACTTGCCGAATGGCCTGTAATTGTGGGTTAAGTACTCTTTCCCTATTCAAATGTGGATGTGCATGTACGATGGTTACCTTGCTCTAACAAGTATCAATCGCTTTTATTTCCCTGCTTAATAAAAGCATGTCAGCTAATAATCATTGATACGTCATCATTTTTATGGGGTTTTTTTCTATTAACTGTAACCAAACGAAATATTCATTGTGCAACGTTGGTCCTAAAACTGAACATAACTGAGGTTAAACAGCATGCATTTCGTGTTAAAATATTATAGCAAGGGCAACCACAGTGGTGACTTGATATAAATACACCATCATTCCTGCAGCCGCCCATTCTAACGCTTGTCCTGCACAGAAACCATTTTTGTACCAACGATTTCCATTTTAAACATTTCCTGTTTACTCAACTTCCTGTATGCAAGAAGAGAGCCCTTTATCCCCAAAGTACTGTTTGTTTCATCTTACTTCTTGCTTACATCCAGCAATACTCTCGAGATCTGGGCAGCTGGAAAGAAGGCAAGAAGTCTGATCTGCCTCTCAGTTCAGTTTCTACATACAAAGCATATGTTGGCCAACATGCCACGCCACTTCCCACCGTCTCCGGCACTAATTGTCTCGTTTGCCGCCAAAAAGAACTTGCCCTGTCACAGCTTCGACCCCGTGATCAAATGCGGCAAAAAGCATACATCTTAGCTTCGTCGACTAAAGTAGCCCTGCTTCGTTTCTTGCTCTTTTTGTGTGTCCAGTATGTTCTCAATTGAGTGTGGAATGTACCATCACGCCACATTGTGCTTTTTGTTAAGGCTTTTTGTTAATAATACCCCGAGCTGCCTCTTTTCCTTTCGAAATTAATAGCTTCTTCACTCCATTTAAGAACCTCAGCAATCGAAAACATAAATTTACTCCTTTGTGAGCAAGGTCACTTTTTGTTTAGGAGCTCTCGTGGATTTTACTACGTAATCGGAGGAAATGACATAGACGGACTTGCTTAAGAGGTAAATAATTTACACCAAAGTTCTACGTGTATCTCCCCCGATATGTGCACTTTGAAATATTTCACAAACGCTCTTACTACAAAAGAAACTAAAATAACGGGATTCAGATTCACTGCTGCGAAATATTATCACCATCATCACCTGTCAAAAGCCCAATACGAAGCAAGTGCATGTACACAATACGCAACACTCAATTCCTGATTACCAATGGGTAAACATAAAAGTCATTGTGTAGAACGGGCCTGATCATCACTGTCATTAGGCCTTTTTTTTAATCATTTGGATTACATTGCACTTTCAAGATTTTCAAAGTGCGGCGATCGGAAAAAAAAAATTAAACTTGGTCCCAAGAAAGCCAAACTGTTTATAAATATTGATAAAATATTTAATATTTCTCAATCGTCTCCTGACGGA
>JBCAUI010165310.1:0-17595 GCA_038406195.1 Haplosyllis anthogorgicola
GGACATAGGTGCATGTGTGTGTAAAATATGAAGTCTCTATGATCAATAGTGTGCTCAGGGCAGCTGTGCACAGATGACGCAGGATGACAACGATGCCGGACGACAATGACAGACAACGGACAATTCATGATTCTATAGGCTCTTTGGCAATTATGCCAAATGAGCCAAATATACATTTTGTTCTATAATTTCACTAGTATGCCTAAAGGCTGTAGAGCTGAAACTCTAATCACATTCCAAAGTCATGTCAAGTTATCTTTTGTTACCAAATGCTTTGCTTTTTGTTTGCATAAGAGCAGCAACAGGAAAGCCATTGAAATTTACGATCTATGCAAACTGAATCGTTAGTACATATTTCAATTGTGGCCTTTCTTGTATTAAAGAGGTTTGTTGTTTCTTGTTTCCGAATGACGCATTAGTCCCATTGCCAGATAATGCAAGTTATTAATAATTACTAAACGGAAATTACACATTTTGTCTATGAGCAGAAATTGACTTCGCACATATTTGTTTTAATTGAAATAGCCTTTCTACATGCTCGAGTCCAGTACAGAAAATCTCCATCTTTAATGTACTGCAAGTGTATTTATGGATCACACTGATTATTTCCTAAAACTGAATCTCGTAGACAATATTCATATTAAGTTTCATATATCAGACCATACAATGTCCCATTGTAACTACTGTCAGAACAAAGAAAGACTTTATTTTACACCAGCAATTGGAATTCTCAATGAACTCAACGTGTTGTTCTTTGAATATTAAATATTGTACACCAAGCGTTGTATGCAAATATTTTGTATTATCAGACAGCGATCTTCAAACGATCTAAACTGTGCTTACACTACACTTCCATGCAGTTTAAATTTCGATAGAATTATGTGAAACTTTATTTTTTAACTTTAATTTTCAACACGTTCGTGACACTAATGATGTTTAAAAAGTTTGATACTACTGTTTACGATAGCGTTTTCCCAGCAAGTATAAAATGTGCACAAAATGTGGATTTTGTCTGCAATGCCAATATATGAAATCAAAGTAGATATCTGCAACTGTTGATAGACGGGTTAGTTAATTTAATCATAATATGCACTTTCATTTTACATATTTTCCATGCCTATTTGCTACTGATTACTACCATCCGGATGGTAGTACCATTTCACATTGCAACCAAGGTCAAAAATTGCAAGTCAGAACATAAACACGTCTTTCCTTTATGAAAAATAATATAAGCGAAAATGAGATCTACCACTAATTGAAATAGAAGCTGGCATTTCCAGATCTTTGGATCCCATTAGCTGGTTTAGCCACTTAAAAGTCTTGCAGTTGTTCTCGCAATCCAGATTTTCAGTTATTGGAAACACAAAATAAATCTGACATAACACTCTGATCATTACCCAAGGAGAAGTTACTTGAAGCTGCAATAATTATCTCAAGTGAAACAGCAGATTTGTTGAATGTGATGAATCATACAACAAAATTCGAACCAATCTTTATGAATGTATCATAATGCAGCTTATGTCACATAGACAGAGACGCTATCTCTTCATCATTGGCCTTCCTTGAAACGAAAGCCTAATTGGTTGCACGTGTAAAGTGGCAAATTTTAAATGACTAAATATCAAGGTTTTCTTTTTATAAATGTGCTTTAATAAGATATGGACGATAACTGTTGATGATAATTTGTGCATCTGTATCAAGTGACTTTATTGTCCTTACGTCAATCGAAAGTTTTCATGTCTAAATATTAGGATATGTTCAATGAAGTTCCCCAGGCGGGACGGCTAAACTACAAACATCGTGGAATCTGTGGCCCCTTGTTTCTCCTACGTCTAAACTGTATCCCATATGGGAATATACTACACAAAGCCTAAACTAAGTTCATTAAACTAGCAGCTTCTTAGCTACTTCTTCGCCAACAATCTGCACCTAAAGGTGTTCCTCTCGCTAGAGACAGGCTGTCTGCATGCATTCGCCATTTGTTGCAATTTCACATGCAATCAAATTGTAAACAACCAATAATGATTGAACTAAATACCAATGCCATTGCCTATTGATCAACTAATAACTCTGCTTATCTATTTCAAGACCTTAACCTGTCAAGGTGAAGTAATTGATGTAGTATTGATTCGGATAATTAAGCCTAAGATAACAGTACATAGCAACAGTACGTCATGAATATCTCCATAGCAACTAAACACTTATTATACGTATTGTTTTGAATAATTATCACATCTACTTTTGAAATCACTAAGAATCGCTTCCTCTTGGTAACAATGGCACAGAATAAAGTAACAATACACCTACAGGCAGACCTCATTTAACCCAGGTTAATATTTCTTTTGTAAGTGTTGATATCAAAATCAATTTGTCAATCTGTTTTCTTGCATATTACCAAGCAAACATTTCTTGAGGTTTCGGTTTCTGCACTTTATAAACAACGACACATGGTGTTTTAGAACCATAAATAATTGTTTATTAAAATATATCTGTAATAAAACTTGTTTTAATGACAGATACATCATCCAATCTATTTCATAAGTCAAACGACTTTCTGATAGAGGAAACAATATACCATCCAACTGAAGATGAACAATTATAAATACACATTTTTTGCCGTTATTTCATGCCTTTAAATGGCAGATACCAGCATTGATTAGAAGGAAGCGAATTCACCATTCGACACTTTCAATATATTATATCATTTTGAATTGATACCAATGTCGAATCTACAGTATTAATTGAATCAAATCAATATATTTAGATTGTTGGTTCGTACTTTCTGCTTGGTGTGCCGCAAGAAGTGACATTTTATTGACTGTTATGCGCGAAACTGTGTTGTTTCGGTAGTGTCTGTTCGTTCTGTCTGTTCAGCTTATTGCGCCGCTTGGCCTTGAAATTTAATGAATCACGATATCTGGTTTAAGTGTGAAGTCTCAGCGATAAACTTTAGTAAACTTTGTTGTTTTCCCATCTGTGACCAATAAATTAGCTAAAAATACAGGTGAAGGTCTTTTTAAAGGTGAAAAATGTCTCTTTTTTAAAAATTTCTATCACGTTTTAGTTATTTGCGAATAGGACGACTAGATTTCGACTGAAAGGCATTCTTGTGCGGCTTATTGAAATGCGAAATTCACGTAAACCCATGTACCGTTAGAAATTTATAAGACTACAAGTGGACTTGCACGAACTGCAAAAAGGTCGGCCCATAAAATCCAGAAAACGAGTCTGCAGGGCGTGCTATATTGCGGATGAAGCCTGCTTAATTGCAGCGGTATCACATATCTAAGTTGCTTCAAATTTCATATTTATAATTGCCACGAATACGCCTAATTGTATTAATAAATTTTACTATTTAGTTACAGTGGCATTTATGAATAGCTTAATGGCCATTGTAAGCGTAAGACCTGTAATAATAGCGCTAAGTTGGAGCAGTTATGTTCGGCTAAACGTCTGTTCTGTTTCGCGGGTGATCTATGTGTGCCAATTTCTCCTGCAGTTGAGTTAAAGCTGTCTTTTATGCATACCACTGCAGTCTGCTCTGGCGGAGTATGGGCTGCAGCTCTATACAGACAAGAGCTAACGCATGTATGCCTCGCACCATGTCTTAATTTTAACTTGCCTTTTAAAAAATATTGGTTTCAAATGAGTTTTATTATCATAACATGTTTCAATCAGGCTTTCCAAATCATTATGCTATGATCATATGTGCCTTATGTTAAATGAAATCTAGTAATCTTCAGTCTCATAGACTTGCTGAAGGATGTTTTTTATTCCCTGTGACAAACATAGAACCCGTTAATATGATTTAATGGAACAGAATGCTGGAAAGATAAATTACATGAACTCTTACAGGGCACTCTCATACATTAATTAATCCAAGCACTAATCTGATCTTGTCAACACGGGGCCCCGAAGGCAGTCAGCAGAAAAGGCAGCTCACAATAATCAGACTAAATGAGAAACTCATACATGCAGAAAACAATCTGAAAGGATGCAAGTTGATTTGTCAAGAAAAGGGAAATTCTCTCATAAACGTGATGATTTTTGCCAAGTAATTTCATTACTAAAAGTAGTTAATTCCATGGTTGTGTGGAGTTTCCAGATTTGAATTCTAGTTCAGAGCAGTTCTGATATCCAAAGGAAGAAACCGTATATTGTTAACGTGTTACAACTGACTCTTTTCAAGGAAAAGTCTATTCTCGAAGATTAGCATAAAAATAAAAGAAATTTGTCCTTAAACAATAGATCGGCTTAGGCATGATGGATCTACGGAGTAAATAACAGATAGACACTGCAAGTATAACCTTGTCATCTCCGCAATTCATCCAACCAAACCAGCTTCTTGTGGTAAATAAACAAGGCATGCCAAATGTGACAACACATGTAATATGTCTTCGTACTGTGTTGGAACAAAGCACCTCTCACAAAAACAAGACATAATAGATGACACTGTTAATGACAATGATTACAGAATAAAGCAAAGAGTCTTTTCCATCATCATAAGACATTCTCATTAATCTACCATCCTTCAAGAAGAATAAAAGCCCCATCAAAAGCAACACATGTTCTAATTGACTTCTGCATTAATAAAACAACGCAATTGTTTACCAGGTGCTTAATGATATAAGACGAGTATATGGGATCATTAACAAAATAATGGCACGAAGGCAAATCAACCAACATCAATCATACGTATTCAAGAAATGCTTATATACTGTCATAATGAAAATATATGTTCAGTACCAGTGTTAGTTTCGATAAAAAAACCCAATATTATCTAAGTATTCCTCTAAATTAATGTATGCAACATATTGCACGCAGAAACATCTAAGTTTGACCGACAAAACGTTAGAGTTGAATCATCGTGTAACATTGATACCATAACCGTTGTATTCTACACTGATGCACGAAATATATTCCAATTAATACTCTTTACAAAAAAAGTTATATAAAGACACTTGAGAACAACAGTAACTTTGATTGACATAAAGAACTTTCATAACATTGGTTTTACGTCAAAGATACATTTTTAATGATAATCATCATGCACACCTTTCACCGCATACACTTACATGAAAGATAATCTATTATATACGCAGTTAGGTTGTTCAATCATTACAGGGCATGCATAGTAAATGCTACAGTCATTTTTCATAAAATGATTTAGGCACTAAAATATAATGTTCGTTAACCAAGGTCATATTTTGTTCCAATGTACCTATGTACTACTGTGGAATGCTACCTATCAAAATATTTTGTTAGGCCTCTCTGTGTAGTTTGGGTAACTATGCTTTGTATCTGATGAAGATTAGAACAAGATGTTCATTACTGATACACTTTCTATGCTAGAAATTAGATCACCTTCAGGTATTAATATTGATGTCATGTACAAAGGTTAAAGGTTTCATAGTGCTATTCTATGCAACTAGAAATATTCCAAGGATAATTTGTGGCTCTGTACTTTGATGTTTTACCCACTGTTGCTGAATTCTGATTCTTCTCCTGCACTTAGTTAAAAATAATTAAGAAAAAAGGTTTCACAAACATATCTTAAATGCAGGTTATTTCAGACTAAGAGTACCATAGCACATTATGATTTGGCACATTCTTAATGTGGTTACCATAAAATATTTGTGGATAATAATATCATCTTTTCATTGATTAAATGTTATAAGGCGTTTTCCCCTTGGGACGAAACTTTCCCTCACAAGGCCACAATAAATCTATAAGACAATGCTGACACGACTACCAAATCATGGTCTTACTTGAGAAAATGCTGATTGGCAATCTTGGTGATGGGCTAATTTGAATGTGAAGCAATCTGATTGCAGACATAAGTTATCTCTCTTTATGACCATGCACAGTCAAGTCATTGTGCTGGATTAAGAAATGCCCAGCAGTGATTACGAAGTCATATGGAATTCGCTTTTTAGGTATTGAATATGTTATTAACAAAAAGTTAAAACATGAAAGGAACGCTATTTTCTAGGAATATTAGCCTTTTAACGTTGTTTGAATGTACGCAACAATGGAAAAATGACAACCAGTTTGGAACTAAATTTCCACTATTGATGTTTTTAGCCATATTTCATTGGTATAGATAAGCGTACGTAGGGTGGATATTGCTCATTATAATATTATTTCTTACAATGGTATACGATTCTAATCGCACTCCAATTTTTACATAACAACATGACGCTGGGAGACGTCACTGTAACGTCGAATAGTGCTGAAGCTTAAACGGACGTTCTCCGACCTGTGTTGTTTGAAACGTACGTCGGTCGTCGAATAACTCATCACTCATCAAGTATCTTTTCCTAAAATAGGCCACCTAAGTATCATTGATACAAACGTAACGTTCTACATCATTTCATGTGAGAAACGTACTATCGTAACATCAAGAAAATGAGATGTGATCATCTCACGTAGAACTAGGCGAACGTTTCGGATTAGTTCTGTCAAGTTATAGCTTTGTGCGGATAATTGAGTATTGAGAGACAACACCGTGTTAATTCTATCCTTTATTATTCTCTAGATCAAAGGAAATCAGCTAATTAGTAGTTAGTGTGAAGCACCCAATGACTGCAGAAGATAATGTGTTTGATTAGAGTCTTGTATGCAAAAGTTGGAACACGTATGACAGTAGTCACCTGTAAATTCTCGTGCCATTAAATAACAACGGCAAGGCACCTCCCTGTTAGAAGTACAGTATTTATGTCATTTAGCATTTCATGTCAAATTTGAGTGTTGTCTCAAGTGATAACCTCTCTCAGACTTTATTCCAAAGTTTCACCACATATTTCCAGGATTGATCAATTTCCATCAAAGCCCCAGTCAGGCGTAAGGTGTAAAAATTGATAATGAGCTTATTTAAGGCATGGCTTGTGCAGTTTCAGTTAATTTTGTCTGCAGTCTGTACCTGAAGTGTCCCTTTAAGTAGAGCCAGTCTGTCTGCATGCATGCTCCAGTTGCGATTCCGCATGCAATCAAATTATAAACTAGTAATGACTGAACTAAATACCTCCACGGATATCGATCAAATTACCTGCTTGGATGTCAACAAGAGAAGTTTTCCCTAATTAACGGTGCTGTGTGATAGATCTAGGTACTGCTGCCTACATTTCACCATTTTATGCATGCATGTAAATGACATAAATATCAAAATTCAGGAATGTAGTAGATATAGTTTAAATAGGTCAAAGCACTCCAAATCACTTCCTTCTGCGTCAAACGTGACGTCATTACCCGTATGACCCTTTTTATCATGTAACACGCATGTTAAACTTTGTAGTTTCAATTAAAGCCAAATTACGTACATATATCTAGACGTCACGCTTTCGGGAACGCGACATCCTACGTTTTGCGTGCAACGTAAGTAACTAACATATCACGTTCTACATTTCCTCAGTGGCATACTGTAGCCGATTTCCCCTGAAGTTTTCGGTGTTGTAAATACAATAGAGTAAAGTAATAACACCTTGAGTATAGCATTTCTCAGATCACCAATGCTAGCGAACACGCTAATTAGACATGTATGCCCGATCCCAAGGTAGTACCAATTCGAAGGTGGTAACACTGTAAGGTGATGGTACCAATATCATTACTACGTTGTTCGAGGCAATACTACTGACAGTACTGTGTGCACTAATCCATCCTGTCTAGTCTGTTCCTGAGACATTAACACATTATACAAGTTAAAAACTGAGAACCTGAGATCTGCCGTTAATTAAAATAGAAGCTGGTATTTCAGCATCTTTATCCCATGTTAACTGTTTCAACGTCTTTTTTCGCGTACACTGCATTTCAGTGATTAGGAACATGAGGTTCGAGTTAACATCTCTGTGCTTATTACACCGGGTTAACGTAAAAGTGTATGACGGCAGGAATTGAATGAAACTGAAGCCAGCGACTGAATTGTGTCGACACGATTGTGGCATGAGTAATCCAAGAGTTAAAATGTGCCAGTGTCTTGAAATAAAAAATACTGTGTTCGCAAACGTCCACATGTATTATTCCATATTTACAGTATTCAAATAAATACTTTTAAAACCCACAGCCAAGACTTCAAATTTCTATTCCTATTGAGGTTCGAACATATTTTGCTGGACCGGGATTGACGTTATTGACGTTATTCCTTCTATGAACTTGAACTACGTTATGGAAAGCGATTCCCATCATAACGTTGGACACATATTTTCGTAATCGTCTTTAGACCCAGCTTAGCCAAGGGTCAAGTTAACTTCCCAGTCCAGTGTCCAGTGTCACCTGCTGATGTTGGCAAAATTAAGCTTAAAGGATAAGAATAGACGAGGAAATTTTGTAGGAATTTCCGTAACATTATTTCCTTCGTAAATACAAATTAATGTAGATATTCTTCGTTGTTATTAAAAATATATAATACAAGTGGAATAGCCGAAAGTTCTTCTGAAAACTATAAATCAAGACATATCAATATTAATTGTTGTCACCATACCATAAGATTCCACAGGCTATGGGCACTTTATATTAGGTGTACTGGCAAGTAAAAGAACCTTTGTGTCCTCAGCAGGTTAATTTGTAATAACCGATCTCATTAGCGTTAGCAAGTTTCTTTTCGGACTAGACAGTTGCCATGAGAAGTTACTAATTTGAAGCTAAGTGCGGAGAAAGCAACTTGAGCACTACGCACAACGTTTTGCTCCTCGTGTTCTCACAGATGCGGAATTGTGCCCTCCTAAACTATGGGCTAACTAACAGCAATTATTATATTGACGCACTGTTATTCATCTCTTAAGTAACCGTGTTGTTATTCTATTCTTACTTCATATGTAAGTGATCAAACACAATCATTAAGATATTGCGTCTTTGCATGGTTAATAAATCTTCTTACCTTATCATCATAATTCTACCATGTGTATAACTATGGTATTAATGTGTCTATGTTAATGTAAATCAAATAAAAAATGAGGGATTATCGGGCTAAAATAAAAATAATCTACTTTCAGATTACAAAAAGAAAGAATTGGACCACAGAACCATTTAACAACCTTTGAAGAATTTACATTGTACATATCATTGTACACTGTAAATATGGACCTATATTTTCTTTCCATAGTTTGAATACTGTCTTTGTATCACTGTATTTGCGAAAGAAAGAAGGGAACGAAAGCAGTTATTAATACTTAATTTATTGATATAGATAACATTTACCAACCTTGCTTGCTACTTTGATGGACACCTTTGCAATGACACATACATTTGTTGTTTGCTTATAATGTCCCTGACCAGATTTCTTAATGTTTGTGTATTTCTGGCCGAAATGCAAATATTTGAATTATTAAACGTGAACCAGCCTCTTTCTGTTTATGTTAAAGAAAATAAAGTAAGCTCTGTGTCGCAGTAAAGGTCACGTATTTGGTATCATAATCACAATAAATTTCTCTGGGCATAATGTAAAAATATTTTATGTGGACTTTGGTCTTCTTGGCGTAGCAAATGGTCACCAACATGTGAAAATGACCCTAATCACAAATTCAAATTAAATCCAGCTAATTAATACGACTTTGACGCAACAATGTACCGACTTTGCCACCATTAAAGTTTCTGAATCGTTTCGTAATCATACCTTCTCCATTCGGTCAACACAACGACCAAGAAAGAAAGGGAACACGCCATAATCTGCAACTTAAGGCCATAGAGAAAACAAATGCGACCACGTATGAAGATGATAGATGGGCGTAATCCATGTTGTAGCTATTCATTGCCCTAATGAAGGAATGGATCATTCTTCTTCATCATCTAAATCCATTAAAATGTCTTCACACTGCCACCAATGTCAGTCCCTTATTTTGCTATTGTGAACTACTTATCCCGCATTTCTTGCTTCAATTCTTCTTGCGTTTCAAGAAGATTTTTTTCCTGCGTACATTTAATTTGCTGTACGCAATGCGGAAAAATTAAAATACAAGCAGATACACTGTTTTAGCTAGAATTATTAATACGAGTTTTTCCTTTAGGAAAGAATACTTTGGATCGATCAGTGTGGTAAATGCTTTGACGTAAATTCAACTTGAGAATTTAATTAAAATTTACCATTTTAAAAAGTAATTTATCGCGTAAGCAATCTTTTCTCGTATTCTGTATGTACACCACTCTATTAGCAGCAATATTGGTTTCTAATCCATTTCAATATAAATTAAAGCAATTTTGGATTTGTACATAGATGTGGTTAAAATTCTTGTCAGTTGTAGACAATGAAAATGTCTCGTCTGGTTTAGCGTTGTTGCAGATTAAACCATTAGGAGTGGACCTGTTCACAGCAGGCATTCTCCTAGTGCTATTGTTGCATTGAGTACCTGGCCTGTCACTATTGGCATGTGGATCAAAGGCACGGCTATTGTGGCTGGTCACTGTATGTTTATGTTGTGGGTATCGATTGCAAATCTATCAAGTCCAGACTGGTCAGTCTGCTAGAAGCTGCCTAGATACTATACCCTACATATACTGTACGGTGATAGGTGGATCGTCTAACTTGATCTGACTGACGGTTGTTAAAGCTGGACAGTCAACTGCTCTATCTCCACCAATTTGAGTTGTATCCTCTTTTACAGAGAACTCGATCAACAGGATTGATAAACTTCAATTGTAGTTATCTTTCAGAGGTCAGAAGTGGATTAAAGTGGAGATACTATCAGGAAAGCACTAGATCGTTCATCTTATGTGCCTGTATTAAAAGTTGCGTATCACTTCCTGAATCCGGTATTGAACCTTTCAGTTAAGATATGTCTACACTCGAGCAAACGGAGAGAGGCATAACGCATTCAGTACGAAAGATCAAACGCATATTTCGATACATACATGGTTGCACTTATGTTTTCTGACAAATCATTAACATTCCTTAAAGAGGTATCAAATCTGATTTAATCATTAGTCAGTAGATACATCATTGCAGATATCAGATAAAATATTTCCATTTGTCATTCTTACTTCAAGACTGTTGCCAGAATTTTTGCCATATGAGGTCACCAAGAATCTATAACACAACACATCCAAGACTACAACTGCTTTGTTCTCAAGGAAGATGACAATTTCAGTAATGGTCTAACTGAAACCAAAGACATGAATATGCCACAACATGTCCACTTGCAACCAAAGCACCACCGCATATATGTGCAAATATCAATACAGGCTTACATATATCAAGTGAAGGAACGTTTGTTAGATTTGTTGAGTAAGTGTATTAATGAATGCATGCCGATGGTGGAAGCAATCTGGAGATGGGGACAGTTGCCACTAGAGCCAGACTTGGCCTCTAATCTGCAACTCAGGGCCAGAAAATTAATGTGACCCATACAAAGATGATAGATGGGTGTAATCCATGCTCTACCTTATTCATTCCATTAGTGAAGGAATTGGCTATTCTTCATCCGACCAACACTGCAACGGAATATATTTACATGTAATACCTACTACGGCCCGTTGTTAACTCCATTATCTGCATACACCCGTTCATGGTCATACATCAGGACATCTGGCCTTGCGTTTCAATCCAGAGGATTTGTCGATTTTAATTAATGATAGGAGATGTAATTCATAATCTTTAGTGATAAAAGCAAACTCATAAACTTCTTTTTCGTTTCAACGACATAGATCATACACAGATAATTAGCAAACTGCACATTTTAATTGCAAATTACTAAATTGGATAGAAGGCGCCTAATGTGTACTCAAACGGTAAATTGAAACATACTAATTGTATTCTGGTAACATATTTACTGAAGTCCATTCACTGCTCTTAGAAACAAGTTCTTTTTGCTGTAACCTCAAATTTAATACGGAGGGGGAAAAAGAGTTCTCTGAGAAAATTGATATTTTTCATCAAGCACATTAATGAATGCAAGTTAATGCCTTAGGCAAAAAGGTAACAGGGGCAGCAACCATTAGAGCCAGACTTGGTCTCTAATATGCAACTTAGGGTCGCAAGAATTAATGTGGTTCTGTATTAAGATGATAGATGGGTGCAATCCATGCTCCACCTATTCATTCCATTAGTAAAAGAAGTGACTGGTTCTTATCCTTCTTAGGCCCAATAGAGTATCATCAATATATTAAGCCATGCGTGAGTGTCGTTATTTATTCCGTTAAAGTCGTAGAAGATGTATCCACACTTCGATTTGGAGCCCGCCTTCAAACCCGGCAGCTGACCAATGTGTCAACTGGTCCCATGTTCAAATCCACTGTTGCAGAAAATGTGCTATGCTGATCCATATTCAGTAATCCAGGATAATAAATTGCTTGTTTGGGCCAAAATACAGCTTTCTGATCCATCTGCTTTGGTCTGAAAACTTTCAAAGTTTCTGTGACCTTCTCGCAACTTCGCGGCCCCTCTGACACAACAGGCTTTATATCAGCTTCCCTTTTTGGACCAATCAGGTCAAGCATAATCACCAAAGACGTACTGTACTTAATGGATTATATACCACTTTGCAACTGATATCTTCCATTAATGCTATACTTAATGGCCACTTTGCAAATGTCAAACTGGTGACCTATTTCCCTCATTTATTGACCTAGTTCAACAGACAGAGGGCTTAATGAAGTTCATCATTTTACCAGGGATTCTGCGAGATAGCACAGTTGACTTGAAGTATTGATCACCAGTTCTTACAAAAAAGATGAATGTCATAGTCTCAAATACCAGCAGAATTCTTGGACTCCCTGTGTTGTGGTTATCACTCATTAATGCAATTTGATCAAGTCTTTTTCACATTCTTGCTTAAGGTCAATCTTTCTTTTGTGTCTGGAACCTATTCGCGGAATCAAAACACCTGCCAATGTCCGATTGTTCTCCCTACTTTTTAAGAAGCCTTAATAATTTCTATACAATTTCAGGAACAATGCCTCTTGGGATAATTCCTGAAAAATGAAATTACTTTCCCTTGTACTCTAGGATACTGAAGATAAGGTGTACGTTAACTTGATGCAAACAGTTGATGAATTAGAAGAACATTCAGTGCGGAAAGACGACATTATTTAGCAGGATTCCTTCGTCATTTTTTTCGTCGTGGTTTTTCGCGAGAGTGATTTGAGTACTGATCAATTACCAACCGAGAGACTTGCTTCTTCGAATGGCATATTCGGTGGCACAGGTTGGATCTCACTGGCTTAACTAGCTTAACATGAAATCATAGCTATTATTCTGATGCCTTGGATTCACCCTGAGTGAGAACTAAACGATAATTTTAATTTCATCTCGAAACAAACGGAACTATTCAACCTCATCGCACATAAGGCGAGGTCATCTTTTGTCACTATTGGCATGTAGATCAAAGACCACTTTGTTGTCCTTTGTTATGACTGGATCATCTTGCGTGAGAAGCCCTATTACAAATAAGTAGTCCAGACTGGTCAGTCTGCTAGAAGCTGCCTAGATACTATACCCTACATACACTGTACGGTGATAGGTGGATCGTCTAACTTGTTCTGACTGACGGTTGTTAAAGCTGGACAGTCAACTGCTCTATCTCCACCAATTTGAGTTGTATCCTCTTTCATAGGGAATTCGATCAACAGGATTGATAAACTTCCGTTGCGCTTTTCTCATTTAAAAGATTGATACACATAACTTTATGTATGTTACACTTCCAGCAAATTTCCTGAATTCTTTTGCTTTGAAATGACCTGATTTTCCCAAGATAAACGTATTATTTGTCCTGTATCACATTATTTAGAGAAACTTTAAGTGACAACGACACTGGTATACTTAAAAAAAACGTTATGAAATGAACTCATTAAGTTAATATGAAGCAAAATGCTAATACAATTGAAAGAAAAAAAAACTTCCAAAAGCTCAAAAGGTTATGATATACAAATATGTTTTTATCGACATTACGAAATAAATGATAAGTATCAAAACCTAAATTGCTCTTGACATTTACCTGAGTACTGAGCCGGGGCATTTCTGATAAATACGGCTTCATTACAGAAAATTCTACTGAAGCTCGGCAAACAGGGAGAACTTCATTGTAGCAAATACGATGAAGTACGAAGCTGCCCTCAAGGGGTATTTTACACTGATTTCACATTTTTATCATCCTCTGAAAAGCATGTACATCTGCAGATAGAAAAGCAAAAATATCTTTAATGTATCGTCAGTTCATTCACAATTATGAACACTATCTAATCATACAAGCTTTCGCTTTTTAAACGATAAACAACATCGAATGAAGTAATATACGACTTAATTATGTCCAACTTCAGTTTATACGTGTTCAGTTTGTGACCTAATTCTCTCATTTATTGATCCGTTTTAGCAGACACGAGGCTTAATAAGTTCATTATTTTACCAGGGATTTCGCAAGATAACACAGTTCATTTCATGTATTGACCACTGTTCATAAAGGAAGAATACAGAAGCCTACAACAGCACTACTACGATTGATTGATGGTTGTGCTGTGTTTTGTTAATCACTTCATAAATATGGTTTGATTTAATCCCTTAAAGCTTTGCTTGGTCAATGTTTCTTTTCGGTCTAGAGCATACCTTGTATGGAGATACAAGTAACAATACCACTACCCTAATGAAGCTTGGTTTCTTTGCAGGTTTTATTACCGATATCTTCATTAGCTGTTTGTAAGAATTTGGGATGTTACATTCTATTTTATCACTACAATGGAATCACTTATTCGCGAAGGTAAAATAAAGAATTAAGTCAGAACTGCCTTCTTTTTGTCTGTGTCGTTTTCAGAAATTAATCCTCCGCTGAAAGTTAGTCCTTTATTATCACATCTTGCAGATGGGCATTCTGCCATAAAGTGCATTTATTGGCAGAAAACTTACTTCTTCACACTATTCCAGTCTTAATTCGCTATTGTCATCAACTGCACGTCCTGTCAAATAACATTCTTGGACAAAAAGACAGAAGATCCGAAAGGCACAGAATGTATTGTACAAGGCATTGCCAAAACACCTCGTATATTAATTAACCTCAGCACTAATCTGATCCCGTTACTCCAAGAGGATTAGCTTATCAATGTATAAGGAGTGGGAACAAAAAAGGCTAAATTAATGAAGAGCTAAATGAGAAACCCACATTGGCAGAAAAGAGAGCTTCATTCACGAGGTAATCTGCAAGAAGCAATTAATCATAGGTAGATTGTTTGCCCCAACAAGTTCATTATTTAACAGAGTTAATTCAGCAGTGTGTACGGGTGATCTCCTGCATCAGTTGTCAAATCCTTTGACAATACAACCATACAGGGGAATTACATCCAAGAACATCTTTTTCCGTTGTTCAAACTTTACACCATAGCCGTTTAATGATCAAAACCGCGAATGACAACCCTGCACCTCCGGATGACAACGGGTTCGGAATGTGATGGATGTAAGTGGAGGAAACAGAAAGCACTGGCCTTGCTGTCTTCCCTTCCATTTATCCACCTCAATCATTTTCTGAAGTGAGAACGTTACTGCAAGCACAACATATGTGACAAAACCGATGAAAATGTATTTTCTCTTTTCCTGGTTGACATTTAGCACCTATTAAGAAGAAAAACACTCTCGTGGGATACAACAGCAGCCATGACGGATGACGTCTCCCACAATGATGATGATTATCATCACAGCATTATTCTTTTTCATCAACGTAATTACACATGTAAGTCAAAGACAACACCTCGTCTAATGAAACTGTGTATAATCCTTTGGAGAATTGTAATTTGATATGAAATGGTATAATACCATCAGAGGGAAAATGGAACTTTCACTGCCTAAACTCTATTCGGTAGTAACAGTAGTAATAAAACAAAAGCTACTATGTGGAGAGAGCAATTTATAAAATAATCAAATATCTAATATAAGGTTTTATAAATGGCGATAAATGAGTACAAACATTATCATGACCTAAAAAATAGGTATACTGCAAATTAGTGTGTTTAAGAAATTGCAACTCCAGGAAAAACTTTGCTGTTTAAAGAGATTAACACACATGCATGCAATACATGTAATAAATATACATTTAATTACAATAAGGCTGTACGTTGAGTCCGAGTTTTCCTGGACGTCTTTCCTACACAAAAATAACTGCATCGAGATTACAATGAAAAGATACTAGTGCTACGTTACATATCACATTATTTACCTCATTGTAAGAATTTAATGTTTGTCACTAGCACAATCAGCATAAATCCATTTATGTATTAATAGAAAATTCCCTGAAATTAGCCTCAGCTGAACTTAGTTAATGGTCACAAATTACTTACACTGCTAGTGATCTTCAATAAATGTAATTGACTATAACAAATGACATTACACATTTTATGCAGTTGGCATAGAGTACACTCCAAATAGAAATCATTGCTCCTCACTGATACAACTTGACGTGTAGGAAACCAGTTTTAGGAAAGTTTTAAGGACCTAACAATTTAACTTCTCTATGATTTAAATCTCAGGAACAAAATATTTAGATATTGTTTGAGTACACGAGAATAATAAACCATACAAATGTTAAATTGTTAAAATCAATAAATACATTGCTCAATAAAGTGTCTTCTGTGACTGGGCATTTCTTATTTAATCATTTGGATGCATAATATTCATGAACAGTTTGGCTTTTTAGGGCAGTAGTTTCAATTTTTATTATGAACCGATCATCGCACTTTAAAAATACTGTTAATGCAGTGCCATTCCAAATGATTAAATATGAAGGCCTCATACATACCTTAAATTTCCAAACTAACATTGCAGGAATCCATGGATACATGATTTAGAATCGGTCACCAACTGAAACTGAGACTAAACGGGTATCTATTACGCAGGTAAGTTGCAACCGCATGGCATATTTTATTTAACTCTCCGACAAATCGCTTGTTAACTTTTAATGAGCACGGAAGTTTCTGATAGTATCTCGTGCGGACAATCAGCTGCTTATTTTATGCTACAGAACACGTAAGAATGGAATCAGCTTCACAAATACCTGGATTAAGTACGTTACCATAAATATATTTTAAAGTTCAATAATTACGAACGCAGATTTATATATCAACTACACGAATCCCTTTTGTTCCATTAATCAATTGGTGAACCATTATGTGTGAATATCGAACCTGACTGCCGTTTGTCCTCATACAGAATCTCAGCCGAATAATTGGTGCTAAGTATTCATTTTGTCAGTGTTGTATTTGTTACATCCTAATTGCTTCCTGTTATCTGATTACATTATTAATCATTGACAGAAGCTAGAGTTGATGTATATTCATATCAATGGGAGTATTTTCATAAAAGTGCATCGGTGTACATTAGCCTGACTACATTGTTACAGGTTGTGTCTCTTTTGTGGTATTTTCAATAGAGATAAAACTTCAGAAGTTATAAGAGCGTCACGACACTAGTTACTTTGATTTGTTGTAGTTGCAATTGTTACCGTGTAACATATTGGGTATTTTTCAATAATTTTTTATTTTGGTTATTTCATGGATTTGTCAAAGTAACGTTTAATAATTTATCAATTTGATAACAACTTTATACAGATTAGGAATTATTACGTAAAGGAGAGCCACAATGTAATATCAATGGGCGCTCTTCTTTGGTGATTTCTTATTTGTCTGTATACGGTT